>SRQH01000639.1:0-15662 GCA_018360345.1 Claviceps sp. LM84 group G4
TGGTGCCCGATAAACGCACCCAATTAAAGCCACCCAAATTATCAGGGCGGTGGAATTATCCAAAATGGGCCGTGGAAATAAAAAAAATGGGCCGTGGAATTAAAGCTACCCTAAAATAATACCTTGTATGTATGTACATATGTATATATGTACCTACCGATGGCCTGCGGCCTTTGGCCTTCGACGACATCGGTTGATTAGTTCCCAATGGCAGAATCAGCCCATCGCAAAGGCCCGCCGCCGTCCAAGATAATTGAACAGATTGTAGAAGCGGGCAAAGCAGCGTTTGACCCATCAACCGCGCCGGAAGGCCGAGTACCAGCGCTCCAAGCGTATGAGGGCCTCGTTGCTAGGTATGGATGGCTAGTTGGGCTTTCGAGATTCGCTCCTCGACGCTGACAACGCTCGCAGCACCAGCACATGGATTCTTCTCCCAGCATTGAATTCATTGATTAAGCCGGATGTCTTGCCCCCTTGGCTGAGAGACCCATTGCTACAAGCTCTTACCCGCTTGCCTCTGAGGCCTGATGGAGTTCGCGGAACGCTGGAATTCGTATTTTCCGTCCATCCGAGTACTCAAGATGCCGCAGCGCAAAGTCAACAGCCACAAAAGTCGGGCGCAAATATTACCCACGAGGCTGTAGCTGTTGCGACTAGACTGCTGTCCACTGTGCCTGCTACCCTAAGCCCCGATGAATGGTTTGGTGGCATCGCTCCCCAGCTCTTCGCCTTGTTCGATGGTGATGCGGGGGAGGATCTTGTCAAAACTGCAGCGCAGATCGTTGGCTTTGGCATATTGGGGAAGAAGCAAATGGGCGCTCCAGGTAAGGAGACGATAAGCCCATTACGAGCATTCTGACTAGGACATGGACTGAGAAGCGGTTGGATATAGGAGCAGCAGGATGGAATGCGTTTGTACGGCCATTGATTGAGCCGATCAACTACTCGCTGCAAAGCGCGCGAGAACGCGATCTGGAGCTCAGCCAGGAGCTAAGCGACGATATTGTCCACCTTGGTGGGGACAAGATTCTGGTCTCAGACGAGAAGCTCGTTGCGGCTGTGAGACGGCTGAAAGTGCTTGTGCTATCGAATCCATCACCAGGTTTGTGTCGACGAGTATTGAAGCCGGTATTGCTACAACTATGGGCGCTGGCGTCAATGGCCAACCCCACCGAGGCCATTGCGCAGAAATATTGCACACCAGCAGAAAGTCTTTTGCAGACTTATTTTACGCTTTTTGGTAAAGCGGACGCCATTGCCCCTTTTATACGGGACATCCTATGCGAGGGATCTTCACATGGATCGGAGCGCACATGGCGATTCCGAGCTGACGGCCACTCGAAAATCGATGTCGAGGCAGTGTCCAGCCCGGTGGGAGTTGACCTGCTGCAGGTCGAACCCAGAGCCGAAAAGCTGGCCAAGCTCATCACTGGGTTCTGCTCCAACGAGGAGATATCTGAGCTGTTTCTTGTCCTGTTACGCAATTGGATACAGTCTCTGAAACAACAGAATGAGACAAATATCAAGATTGCACCCAGCAGCCAGAGCATGCAAGAAGACTCTCCCCTTCAGGAGCTGACCGAGCTATCCATCCTACAGAAGTTGATGGAGACGGCACCAGATAAACTAGTCGGCCACTTTGATCAGCTCATGGGGGTAATATGCCAGGTGCTACGAGGAAACGGGCAAGTCCCTCTAGGAGACGACGTCATATCTGTCATTCTAAGTCTGCTGAATCTAGTAGTCACCGCCACAAGCTTCAAACGATCAGATATACAACCCCGAGACATGAATCTAATTGAGGTGTCACTCCAGGAAATAGCCGGTTCTGGATGCAGCGACGTCTCGACGACAGCCAGGAATCTGACCATGCTGCTGGAATATCGAGACCAACTTGACCAGCCTCCCCAAAACGACCATGAAGGCTCTTCTTCATCCGCTCCATCAAGTCGCCAGATCGAGGACAGGAAAACCTACAATCTCGCAATGAACTACATTACCGGCGACAGAGACCATCCACCACCAGTCGTATCAGAAGGACTCGCCATGCTATCAACCTTGATCACAGCAGAAAGCCCCATTCTAGACATCACAGCTGTCACGGTCCTGATGTCGAATCTGCTCAGAGATAACGAGGATTACATCAACCTACGGGTCATCAAGATCTTCACACAGCTAGCGAACAAGCACCCCAAGACAACTCTTGGGGAGCTCCTCGAGAACTATCTCGATCCCCAGGAACAATGCTCCACGGACACTCGGCTACGTTTCGGAGAGGCACTCCTACAAGTCATTGAGCGTCTAGGGGAGACCTTCTCAGGCGACATGGCCCAGAAAACCGGGGAAACACTGCTCTCCATCGCCGGACGGCGTGCACATAGGCCCAAAACACAGGCCAAGCAAGCCCGTGAGGAGAGACTTGCGAAAATGAAAAAGAAGAACAAGGCGTCGGCTCGAGACGCCGATGAGGACGCGCGCGAGGACCACGAAGAGGAAGAGGAAGAGGAAGAGGACGAAGATAGCATGATGACGGAAACAGAAAGAGCGAATAATAAAATCCTAGCCCAAATCATTCAAGGCTGGGAAAGTAAACGCGGTAGCGAAGATATCCGCATGCGCGCATCCGCTCTCTCCATCTTTGGCGCTGCCCTTGAAGTCAACATTGCGGGTATGGGACCAAGTCTCGTCACTAACGCGATAGATCTCTGCGTTCATGTCCTGAGCGTGGAACGGGACATGGAATTCGCGATTCTCCGACGAGCTGCTATATTAGCGATTCTGGGATTCGTGCGTGCGCTGCATGAGGCGAAGCAGTCGGGTCGGTCGCCGGGGTTTGGGCTGACGATGTCTAGTCGTGAGGATATACAGCGGACGCTGGAGTATGTGGCTGGAACGGATAATGATGGTCTCGTGCAACAGCATGCGCGAGATGTGGTGGAGAGTTTGCGGGATTGGCAGATTGGGAGCATATTGGCGCAGCGGCGGCAGCAGCAGCAGCAGCAGCAGTCTGAGGGGATGGCTGGAGGATTGGGATTGGGATTGGGCGTGAGTTTGAGCCGGCTTTCGGGGCTGAATGTGAATGTGAGCCCGGAAGAAGGCATTGGAGGTCAGATTCGGCGCCGGATTGAGGAGATAGATTGAGTTTGCTGGAGGGCTGTTTTATCGGACGTCTTGGCTTCAATTTCTGTTCTAGAACGTAATGTTGCGACTTCGCGAGACAGATATCTACAGAGGCCCAGGATTTCTTGACGTTGCTGCATACAGTGGCATACACATAGGAGTTGCTCTCTTTTTTTTTTCTAGGGCACCCCGTGTTTCATGCTAAATTATTAGGAGGCTCGACAATCTTGCATGGAAGCAGTACCGACGTAGGTACGCCGCCAGCGGATAGCTGTCAATCGGGGAATTTGCACCATCTCGTCCATCCATACCATGTTTCACCAGAAGAGGGATCAATCTGATACATTCAATGCGATATTGTCAAGCGAAATGATCCGCGGCGCGACATCTGACGACAACGGCGGCAGACCACATTTCATCGCAAATGATCGCATTGCATCATCTTATTAGTCTCCGCCCCGCGCCCAGATGAGACCAACGCCACAAAAACAAGGACATTGGAAGCACCGCGCATCTTTTTAGGTATGTACCTATCAGATGTACAGACATTTTACTGGGTGTATGTAGGTACATAGCAATGAGCATGAGGATTGGGATGTTGGTGTAAGACAGTCCTTAACTTAAAATGTGCGTTGCAAAACTTGAGTTGTAGGTAGCCTTGTAGGGGAAATTCGGCGTGGAGAAACCAGGCAAACTCCTCATGAATGATGATGACACGGAGTACATACAGGGGGGTAAAAACCTGTGGAGGAACTACGGATAGGTACCTATGGTACACAGGTCCATAGGTATGTAGGTAGAATGTTCCATACATTAGATATGTACGGAGTATGTACTTATTTTGAACGCCGGAGACATCTGCTCGCGGGCGGCGCCAGAGAGCAATAGGTACATACATCAGGAGAGAGAGAGACAAACAACACTGATACGCCAGCTTTCCTGTTTCATGAGTGAAGAAACATGGCAAGTTGCCTTTTCTGACACACGAACAACCATTTAGTATTTTCACATGTCAGGCCAGCCATGGCCGTTGGGTGGCTGTAGGCTGTAGCAAGTCAAGGTTTGCTAGCTACAGACTCATCAACCATCAAGGCGACGGCAACGAATGAGGCAATCGCGATCGTACAAGCAGTGAGCACATGGCGATGGAGCGCGGCCAGCTCAGGGACATGAAACGCTGACTGCTGAAACTGTGGGACTCGACGAGTCGCCGCCAGCGGCCCGGGCTTCCTCCGGCAGCCAGCAGGACCTGCAAGGGAAAACGGGGAAAGAAACAATGCAAGGAATCCAAGGATGCGGAGAGACTGGATTTTACGGAATATTTCGTCATTGGCAGACGGACGGCGAAAGTTGGAATCTTGGAGCGAAGTACATATGTATGTATAAAGAAAGTTGGAAAAGTTGCAGAAGTTGCAGAGAAGGTTGTGCCCACTGCCCACTCGTGACTCAGTGGCACTGCCTGGTCACTGGTCAGTGGTGTGGCCTCAGTGGTCTGTGCTCTCTCTGCTCACTGCTCACTGCTCACTGCTCACTGCTCACTGCTTCCGTTAGGTAGTGACCGAGTGGCGGTCTCAGCGTGTCAGCACCTGAAGAAGCAGCATGTATGTAAATTCATGGCTGGCGACATGCAGGAAAGAAGTTGCGACGAGTCCAGCACACACTGCTGAGTGGCCGCAGTGGCGCATTTGAGTGGGGCTCATTGGCCGTCGGGATTGATCGCCTATTGAGGTGAAATTGCAACGACGGCGCCGCTCTCAGGGGTCCCGTGCCCACCGGCCGGTCATCAATCTGATCTGCCCCCAACTTTCAAGTAGAGGTACATATGTACGGAGTATGTAGGGACTCTTTCGCTGACACCGCACATGTTGTTCATACATACATATTTGCCGCTTTCACCATCGCTGGCCGCCCAAATCCAGGAAGAGTGTATCACAAACTGACTGTCATGTCGGACGGGTGTTTGCCAAGTCTTGACGACGGCCGCATGCCGTGCGTTGACGCCAGTAGCCAGTGGCCACTGGCCATCAGTGCTCACTGCTGGCAGCTGGAGGCTCGTGTCTTGCAACTGTGGAGTCCAATTGGAGCTGTTGCCAGGAACGGTTGGCTAACGGCGCGTCTCACAGGGTGCCTTTCCCCCGTACCTGCATTTAGTGGCATGGGTCCTGCCCCTGAGCTAAAATCCGTGGAAAGAAGCCAGCCACCGACACTCGACGGAGCGAACAGACAGAAGGCGAAAAAGCCAGTCCCAGACTCCCCAGTCTTGGCATCTTACCTACCAATTATAACGTGGACACGCGACTGGTCAATACGGAGTAGAAGAGTAGGTAGAACGAGCCAGTGAGCACTGAGCCGGCACTCTGGAGTCTGGGCAAGTCAACAACGTGCGCAACAACGTCGTCCAACGAACTTGTCCAATGCAGGTTCGTTTCGCCCGCTTGGTCCGCTTCTTCTGGCCTTCTAGTCGCTGCCATGATGCCATCCCGTCCGTTCGGAATGGCTTTGTCCCCGGATTCACTGCCCAGCTTTTCAAGTGACTTCTCTCGCTATCCGCAAGATGGGCTCGAGCAACGCGGCGTGCGCCTGGAGCTCGTATCCATGCCTTCTCCCGCATGCGAGAGCGGGCTTGACTCTCTTGGGCAGCGCGCGACAGGGTTGGGTTTCGCCCCTGCAACCTCTTTCACTCATTCACCTCAGTGCTCACGCATGACTCTGATGCGTCGTGTTTGGCCACCCGGCTGGGATTACGGGTGACTGGGATGCCGGATGCCGGGGATCGAGGGATTCAAGGCTGTGTGGCTGCTTCAGTCCACAAAAAAAAAGCACATTCACTGTCGACTTGATCCAACCGGCCGATGCTAACGCCAACATGCATTGGACGATAATGTGCGCTTCCATCCCAATCCCGGTCCCTCCCCTTTCCTTGACGGGCCTTTGCCTGATATGTATACCGTGCGTCTCTTCCGTCTCTTCGTTCCCGCATCCGTCTTCCTTCTCTTTCGCCTCAAGTCGCCCTTTCCAGTTTGACTCCATTCACACACTCATTTCTCCATCTGATCATTTTTCTTTGCCGCTCTTTGCTATCACTGCGAATCTCGATTATCGACGTCAAGCTGCGCTGCGTCTCACCGAATACCGACCGCTTTCCTACTTTCATTCCCTTCATTCGAGCGAGAAAACCAACGCTTCCATTCATTATAACGACGCGAAATCGACTTTCGCTCTTTTGCCTCGTCATCATCGCCGCATCCTTCACCAGATCCGTAGCCAATTGATCAGAATTGCTTGAAGCGTGGTTCTTTCCAGTCACATTCCCAACCTTTTAGCAACTATATCCACAAAATTTGGACAAGATGAAGACCACCGTCACTCTTGCCATGCTGGCCGCTGCGGCCTCTGCCGTCAACCCTGGCGAACGCATGTACTTCCGCCGCAATGCCACCGAGCCCATGACCACTCTGGTCATCAAGACGACTCAGCTTCACACTATTGTTAGCTGCGCTCCCACCGTCACCAACTGCCCAGCTCATGCCACAGGCATTGCTACGCTGCCCGATTCCGAAAAGATCACCAAGGTTGTGACCGACACTGTTATCCTGGCCACGACCGTTTGCCCTGTGACCGACATTGCTAAGGCCTCATCCTCGGCAATCAACTCTGCGCAAAGCAGCAACAACCCGGCTCAGGTCACTGGTACCAACACCCCCTCAGCGCCGCCCGCAATGACCACCGAGGTCAACGACGTTGTCACCGACAAGACGTACACCATCACCATGGGCACAGGTTCTGATGCCTCGCTAGCTACCCGAACTCTTCGCACTACCTTCAAGAAGACAGTCACCGTTCCCTACGCCGACGTAACGGCCGCTCCCACTTCCACTCGTGACACCACCACCACGGCGTGGGCCACGAAAAAGGTCACCAAGACCGTCAAGATTTCCAAGGCCAAGACGTCGACCACAGCTGGAAGCAAGCCCACTGGTTCTGGCTCTGGTGATTGCCCCGTGTCTACGGTTACTGTCACCGTGGCCGCCCCTACCGTCTACGTCACCGTGGGTGGTGCCTCGTGTACTGCCGACGCGAAGCCCATCGCTACCAATGAGCCTACCTCCTCCCAGCCACCCGTCGATACTCAGAAACCCGGCAGCCAGCCGTCGCCCACCGACTGCGACGACGACACCGTCCCCACGCAAAAGGCTACTCCCACGCTTGCTCCTTACCCAACCGGCAACGGCACCCACCCTACCAGTGGTCGTGCTAAGCCCACTGGCTTTGCCATTATCCATCGCTAAAAGCCTCTTGACTGGCGATGTTGCGGGACGACGACAGCCACGGTAAAAACAAATTGCAAAGCTGTGGATACTTTTCCTTTTTTTTCTTGAAAGAGTTGGGAGCATGTCATGGAAGCGAATTTCACGACAGCGACGACTCTGGGCACATGGCCCTTTTATATCTTTTGTGTATACTTGACATTTGGGGGGGGAGCAAAACAGGGACGAGGGCAGGGAAGTCAGCATTTTATTGCGGATCATGTACCGTTTCTTAGATTCTGGATAGTAAATGGACGTATATATGCCAGTCTACAAGCCTTGTTGTCACTTCTTATAAGCGTTGTGCTCGGGAGTAGGGGGTGAGGATTCAGGGATGTCAGAATTGGTGTATCTACACCGATATTGGTGATCGTGAAATGTTTACAATACAAATCTGGTGTAGCTACGTATACATCCGGCACTCTAGGCATGTGGTCGTTCAACGGACTGATGTTGTAGGCCTGTAGGCTATGGGGGACGGGATATGTTGATGCCGACATCAATCTGAAGTACCTACGGAGTACATACCTACCAGGTATGTATTGAACGAGGTACCTACACAGGTGTTGAATATTTAGCCCTGCCCGAGACCTTCTGCCACGGCGTGTCTTGGGCTGTCTCGTTCATCGGTTGCTGGTTTTAGTTAGCTGTAGGGCGACGAGAGCAGGGAGGTTGTACATGTATGCTATTATGTATGTACATACTCCGTATGTACATACCTATGTACCTTACCTTAGGAGGTAGCTAGATATCTACCTAATGTAGGTAAGTATGTCCAAGGTACAGTTGATAATTTGATTCTCAAACATGATGGATCGTGGAGCAAGTCTATGTGCGATTTCCACTGTGTACCTGACACTGTGCCTGTGCCTGAAAGATGATGCTAGCCAGTCGCAAGGCAGGGCCATGTACACATGATGTCACAACCTACCTGTAGGTAGCTACGAAGAACTACCTACTCTGTACTTTATCCGTATATGTTTATGATACTAAGGAGTACGTAGGTAGGCTCATTGATTTATGACCATGGCCTTCCAGAAACACACAAACCCAGGTTTTCATACGGAGTACTTACTACAGAGTGCCTACCTCCTATACCTAGGTACTCTGTTGGTTATGTAGTAGGTACATACCTCCACAGCACAATTGCATATTTCCGCACGGTGAGGCAACTTCTGCACTCTAGACTCATCAAGCCCCACGTGTCGTCATCTCCAGCTGCTATCATTGGGTAAGACTCCTCGGTCCTAGGTAGGTACGTCTTGACTCTTCCAAGTTCCTTTTATGAACGTGAAACACGGGCTGCATTGTTGGTGCAAATACGAGAAAAGAGAATGTCTCGCACTGTGTGAGATAGGTACATACGTAGAGGTACCTACCCGGGCAAGGAACGGATGCGCTTGAACGGCTTGCTTGTAAATGCCTGAGGCAGAAGGCCGTGATCAACCGTCCGGCTCTTGAGTCTTCCCGCTGCTTTGCTTTCAACGTTCTTCATCGTCACAACTCGCATGGACACGACGCAATTGTACCATCCTGCCAGTTCTCCCGATGTCAAAAGAGAGAGAGAGAGAAGATGGTAAGGCGGCATCATTCTACTTTACATAAGGTATTAGGTGCTCCTGTACGGAGTACATTGAGGTAACAGTACCTAGGTACATTATAGTTCTAACTTCTCAGGCTCCAGCATTTCCGGACAAACGGGTGGAGTCATGGACATCACCAAGCTATCTGATTGGTGAGAGAAGCTCACAGCTCTCTCCGCTTCTACCAGAATCTTTTTCCTTTGATTCGCTTTGCGCCCATTTCTGCCCGCAGATGTGAATGACGTTTCGACAGTTTGACCCCTCTCTTCGCTCGATGCTCCCCACCTTTCCACTCGGTTGCAGGATTTGTCTCCCCCTCCACGTAGGTAACCCCATTCCTGCTTCCTGTTGTTACTCTTTTTTTTTTCCCAACCTCCAATCTACAACATTCTCATCTCCCGATTGAACCTTTTTTGTCGTTCAACTCGATTCAATACCGCCATCATGTCCAACGTCTTCTTCCAGGTTTCTGCCAATGGCTGTATGTACATCCTCCCATGCTGAGGCGTCTCTGACCGAGATCAAAACAACAAAAACAAACAAAAGACCGTTGCATAGGCGGCAGAAGCTGGCACAGTTGCTAACGTTCAAACGTCTTGCAGCTCCTCTGGGTCGTATCATCTTCAAGCTCTACGATGATGTAGTGCCCAAGACCGCCGCCAACTTCCGTGCTCTCGCCACTGGCGAGAAGGGCTTCGGCTATGCTGGCTCTTCTTTCCACCGTGTCATTCCCCAGTTCATGCTTCAGGGCGGTGACTTCACCAACCACAACGTGAGTAATTGAACTTTGGAAGAAGGATCACGCATTCTGTTAGGAATTATTGCCGTCACCAGCGGTTTCGAGCTTGATTCGTTCACAGCATATCTGTTGGTTGAGCTGAGCATGAAGGATAGCTTGGCAAAAACTGGAGACCAAAACGGAACCATCAACTGACACAATTCTAGGGCACTGGTGGCAAGTCCATCTACGGCGAGAAGTTCGCTGACGAGAACTTCAAGCTGAGACACACCAAGCCTGGTCTGCTGTCCATGGCCAACGCCGGCCCCAACACGTATGTCTTGCCCCCCGGACCATGTAGGGTGTAGGTATGAGTTGAGCTAATTTAATTCTTCTGCAGCAACGGCTCCCAGTTCTTCATCACCACTGTTGTGACCTCTTGGCTCGACGGCAAGCACGTTGTCTTCGGCGAGGTTGTTGATGGCATGGACATTGTCCAGAAGATTGAGAGCTACGGCTCCCAGAGCGGCAAGACCCAGCAGAAGATCACCATTGACCAGAGTGGCACTGTCTAAACTGGTTATTGCGTTGGAGTCTTGAAGCAAGGAGAAGATAAAAATAGGCGGCTAGATATGTCACGATTACATTTGCTGTCCCAGGTAGTATAGTTGACTGGGTAAAATATTTTGAGACCTCTCCAGATACGCGCAGTGCGACACTTTGTGATGTGATGCCTCCGAATGTACTGTCGGATTTGTTGACGTGAATTGGACTTGCGACGAGTAATGTAGACTTTGAGTTTGGCCCCGTGTGTGTGTGTGTGTGTGACAGACTGCCAGTGCCAACTGTACTAGGTAGGTATGAAATCCATTAAGTGCCTTTGTTAATGGTCTTTTATTCTTTGCCCATTCTTCCAATTTAACCTTTTTGTTCTCATTCCAACCATTCTTCTTTAGTGTCTGTCTCTCGACTCAACGCTCTACTGTAATCTAGCACACAGCTCCCACATTCACGGATCCAATTCACGCACGAGTCTCCTGAGAGCGCTTTGCCAAAGGAATTCTCATCCCCCCATGCACATAGGACCTAAAACAATCCTGTTTTCAAGAAGAAGAAAAAAAACAAGAAGAAAAATCGAGAACACGCTCGCCCATATCTGCAATCCGTTCCGATACAGCCTTTAACCAATGCCTGTACGCCCACACTTCTCGACTCCATAATGTCCATGTACAATATAGGTACCGTTCGTTGAACGAGACAAACCCAAAATGTGCTCCCGCCCAACGAAATAAGCGGGATATAGGATAGAGAAAACTCCAGTGTTGATATACGCCATCACCCCAGCACAACCTGCTCATATACTCTCATATCTAAATGCCGTAGTAAAACAGCACGCAGGGCGGCCCTGCTCTTTGTGAGCTGCGGCATCAAGTCATCTGTTTGTTCGAGATTCGCGCGTATGTTATCGACGTGGGTGCCCAGTTGGACAGCGAGCGGCTGAATATCGTCATCTTGGAGGATTTCCTAGAGTGTGCCATGTGTTAGTCTTGCTGTGTTTTGGCAGAGAATAGCTCCATAAACACCATAGATAAAATAACTGATTGGCGGTTTTTTTCTTTTTCCGGCCGCCAACCTGCGTGGAGATAGATATACACATCTCTGCATCTTGAATCTGTCTCGGTCAAGGTCATGATGATGAGAATCAACGCAAAGGAAAAGAAAAAAAGGGGGGGAAAAACCCCAAAAAAACCATACCGTAAATGCTCCGCTCCTCGCCACATCCTCCTCCCTCGCCAACTCAAATTCTCCCCCCTCCGTCTCCCCGTCCCTGTCTCCGTCCGGATTCCCGTTCCCAGCCACAGGCGCAAGAACATGCGCCCTCCTCAACAAACTCCTCTGCTCCCTGGCCTGTGCCCGCGCCCCAGCCTCCAGCGTCCTCAACGTCTCATAATCCCGCTCCAGCTCCTCCTCCAGAGTCTCCTTCTCCCGCCTCAGCACCTCCAGCCCATCCAGCGCCGGCTCCAGCTGTCTCTCCAGAGCGACTTTACCGTCTAGCACGCTCTCAAAATTCAGTTCCACCTCGCGGCCTCCATCGCTCTGGAGCGGCGCACGCCCTACATTGGCGGGCATAGATGCCGGCGGGAAGGGCAAGCCCCGCGAGATCTTACGCGTGATGCGGTGTGTGATGAGGCGGAGTGCCGAGGAGGTATACTCTCTTCGGAGCTGAGAGTCAGAAATACGCTGCAGGATAGGCCGCTGAGCGTGCTGGAGGGTTGTGGATACGGCGGTGAGGGAGGCGTTGGCGAGGGGGGACCATTTTGCTTCAATGGCGGATTGGCGCACGCGGCGGGTATAGGGCGCGACATGGACATATGGTTTTGGGGGGGAGGGCGGTGCGGAGGAGGCTTCTCGGTTGGAGTCTTGGTCTTGGGGACCTGGTCGTTGTTGGGGTTTGTCCGACGCGGCGTGGGATCCGGGCTGGTTGGGTTGGGGGATGCCTCTTCGTCCGATGACGGCTGATGTGCCTAGGCTGCTGCGCTGGGTTACGCTGGATGTGCGTCCGCGTTTTTTAGTTCGTGACGAGTCGTCGTCGTCGTCGTCGTCGTCATCTTGGTATTCTTCTTGGGCTTCGTCATCGTCGTTGTCGTCGCCCCGGGTGCCTCGTCTGCTGGAGACGCCTCGATTGGTAGACCCTTTCGGTCGTCCTCTTTTTGCGTTGTTGCTTTGTGTGGACAAGCGGCTGGCGACGCCGACACTACTGCTTTTCCTCTTCTTTGCTACTCCCGCAGTGCTTGGCCCGATGCTTTTTCTGGGCTGTGCTGGGTTTCGTGATCGCGGGCCCCCGAGGGACGTGTTGGACGGCTGGGCGCGTTTGCGATTTGGTGGGGGATTCGAGGCCTAGTCTTTCAGCGTTTTGCGGATTAGGAGGGAAGCTGTTTGCGACAACTCACCATTTGAGGACGCGCAATAAAGAGGAAGAGAGCATGTGAGAAGGCACTGTATTTGCGACGCAACTATGTAGGTTACAACTTACAGCCACAGATACCTACGGTCTACCTGTAATAATAACCTGAGGCTACGGTCTACGCGCTGTCACCTGTGACCACTCAGCACTGACCACTGACCTGTGTCATCACTGCCATCAGGTCACATGTACGGAGTAATAAAAAAGTTGATAAGCAAAAGCGCGTTTTGGGGGGCGCACAATGCCGACTACGCCACAGACGCCCATCCTCCCAACCGCGGGACACTCGTAGACGCCACGTTCCATCCATCGCCGTAGCTTACCTGGTAGGCGCAAGCTCCGTCAAGTCAGCGTCCGCCGTCAGCCCCTGTTCAACAAATCTCTGTCTTCTACCTAAGGTAAGTTCTTCGGCATCTGTTCATCTTTATTTCTCCGACTTCATCTGTCTTCCCGGTGCAGCTCCCCAGCACCTCTCTCAGCTCCCTCTTCGTCCAGGCGTCCATTAACTAGGTAGACTCACCAGACGACCAGACGACCAGCTCAAACATCGTATCCATCCCACCCACGCATCCACCCAACGCACACGCACGATGCGCTTCTCAAAATCCCTCCTCGCCGCGGCGCTGTCGCCGCTCCTGGCTTCTGCACAGGTGGACTCCTTCGGCCAGTACAAGGCGCAGTTCCAGACTCTGATGGACAAGGTCGGCTCTTACATTCCCAATCCGGGCACGTACGATGCGGCCGCGGCGCTGGAGGCAAAGCTGGGGTCCATGAGGCTGTCTACATTGACAATGGAGAACTGGAAGGAGACGCTATATGAACCTGTTGCTGCGGGCGCGATCGTTCCTACGGAGTGGTGGGTGCTGATTTCGGGACGCAACAAGACATGCTTTGGTAAGTCTTTTACTCTCATCTTTTTTTTTTTTTGCCTATCTGCTCTCTCTCTCTCTCTTAGCCTGCTTTTATCAGACCTAGGACTGCTTCACTAACTGCCATGTCCTTCGTTTCACTAGGCCACTGCGGTGTCATCGAAAAGGCGTTCAACGAGACGGCTGCCAAGTTTGCCGTCGTGCCTGGCTCGCCTCTCATGGGCATCGTCAACTGCGATGACCAGCCTATTCTGTGCAATGCCTGGTCCGCTGGTGCGGGAAGCATCTGGTCCTTCAACATGCTTCCTCCCCCCGCTCCCGTGGACATCTACAAGAAGCGACTCAATTTGACCACGACTACGTCGGAGGACCTTGTCCAGCTCAACGCCGCTGAGTCCAAGGCCGAGGCTGGGTTCGTCCTGCTTGACTCGTGGTTCCACCCCTTCAATGGTAAGATCACGGAGCTCGGTCTGTCGACACCCTACGGCTACACCATGTGGGCGTTTGGCCTGGTCCCCAACTGGTTGTTCATGTTGATTGTGTCGTTTGCGAGCCGAAGCATGATGTCCAACCGCATGCAGCCTCCTCGTGCTGGTGCTCCTCGTGGTCCCGCCGGTACCGGTGCCGCTCCTGCTGGCGCCGCTGGTCGCCGATAAGTTTCTTGGCCTTGATTAATGTACTGCGTCCGATGTACAGTGGTAAAAGAGGGGGATGGGTGGAGGGCCAACGTTTGGGATTCTCTGTACTGTGTTAGATATGCACAACGTGGCGATGATGTCAAGAAATGGGATATGAAATGGGCGGCTGAACAGATCAAAATACAGGATCTTCTTGTTTTGGAATCACATCAAACAAGCATACGCGGGAAACTTACCTACCAGTTCCATATTTATCTTCTAGGAACCAATGGTTCATGAATTCACGATTTCGATTTCTTGGCACACTCTTCCTGCAGCGTCACCAGTCCCTCTCTCGCCAGATCATTGACACGCGGGTCGGAAAAGCTCCCGTACCGCAAATTCCCGAGCGAATCGACCGTCTGCGCAATCGACGCGAGGAGCTGCTCTTCGTCGTCGTGCAATTGTTGGATCTCGTCCTCCAGTGCGCCCACCGCGCCTTCAAGGTCGGGCAGGATGGACTGGAGGGTGTGCTTGATGGATTTGATGCCGGTTTTGTCGCCGTAGAGCTGTAATCATTAGCTTCTGTTTTCCCTCTCTCTCTCTCTCTTTTTTTTTCTTTTCCGTATCATTTTATTGACTGTGACGTGTGGTAGCTTGTTGACTCCCAGCAGAAGATTGCAAGTGGTATCTAGGTACATGGGCCCGAATGGACAGTTGAAGACCGCAGGGAGTTTCTAGATGGGATACATGCGCCCGCCATGAACGCAGCATGTTGAAAAAATTGCAAGAAAAGGAAACACAAGAAGAAGAACGACTTAAAAAAAAAAAAAAGAAGAAGACCTACCGCCCTCTCAATCTCAATCTCCAAATCCCCCGCCTCCCCTTCTCCCTCTAACCTCGCCCTCAGAACCTCCCTCCTCATCGCGACCCCTCGCCGCGCCTCCTCCCCAATGTTCTGTGCCACGGCATCGACTACCCCATTGCGCTGGGCCTGCAAGTCGCGATATAGGCGGGGAACCTGCGGATTTGTTTGGAGGGATCGTGGGAACAGGGCGCGGAATTGGTCGAGGGTGGTGATGGAGGGGAGAGGGGCGGGGAGGAGGAGATAGGCGGTTAAAATGTCGGATTCGGGGGGTGGCATTGCGGTGGTGATTGTGCGGTTTCGGATATACGGGAGTTTTTTGATGGGGCGGGTACTGGCTGAGATGGTTGTTTGGTGTGTTCCAGTGGACGAGCAGTTGTGATGAAGATAATGGAGGTAATGGAGGTTATGGAGATTGAGGATTCGAAGCTGGAATGATGCAATGCGGGTTGCTACATTGAGGTGCCCTACCTTATTAGCTTAGGTACCATAGGTACATTATACATATACATACAGTGCCTCCGGAAAAATAACGCCCAACACCACATTGGACCCATAATGAATCACCACACCTATTTATTTCACTTTTTCGCAGTCTGGCCATTTAAAATGTCAAAA
>SRQH01000064.1:0-67439 GCA_018360345.1 Claviceps sp. LM84 group G4
CCCCCCCCCCCCCCCCTTTTTTTTTTTTTTTTTGAAGCGGCACACTCCTTGCTCTCCGACCAACTAACGACTCCCTGCAGGTCAAGAAGGACTATCTCGCCGGCGTAGGCGACTCACTCGATCTCGTTGTCCTAGGCGCCTACTACGGCCGCGGAAAACGTACCTCCGTGTACGGCGCCTTCTTGCTGGCCTGCTACAACCCCTCTACGGATAGCTACGAGAGCGTCTGCAACATTGGCACCGGCTTTTCCGAACAAGTCCTCGAGGAGCTGCACGCAGAGCTGTCCCAAATTGTCATTGACCGGCCCAAGCCTTTCTACTCGCATTCGGCGGGAAATCAGCACCAGCCAGACGTGTGGTTTGAGCCGCGCCACGTCTGGGAAGTCAAGACTGCGGACTTGACACTCAGTCCGCGCTACAAGGCCGGCTGCAAGGAGGGAGTCGACCCAGCGGGCGAAAAGGGCATCAGTCTTCGCTTCCCGCGGTTCATCAAGCCGCGTGATGACAAGAAGCCGAATGAGGCGACGAGTAGTAGACAGGTGGCAGAGATGTATCACAAGCAGGAATCTGTGTCGAAAAAGAAGGGGCCGGCGGTGGATGATGACTTTGAGTATTAGAATTGGGTTTATAAAACAAATTCGGAAATGAGGGAGTGAGGGGTTTGCGTGCGTTAGTTTTCTTGACTTTTGATCTGGGACATGTGACGATATCTTTTATGAGGTCTAAAAAGGGTGGAATGCTCGTTCAGGAGAAAGCAATACAATGTTTGTGTTTGTAATAGAGCCATGCGTGCGGGCGGGGTGTGCGATACAGACAGATCATACAGTATTCACGATACGGCACTGCCTTCACTGAATGATTAGGAGGTATGGTCGGTCAAGACGTGTCTCCCAGCAAGGAACCATACATAATGCAAGACATCTACACTGAACAGAGCCACGTCGATCGGTCAAAATGACAGTCCCTTGCCGTCTTGTAATTGCAGCATCAAATACCATGTTACTATATATCGGCGTGTTCGCGCCCATACTATAGACCCAGATTATCTCTCTCTCTCTCTCATCCCCATTTACAGACTACAAGATGCTCGCTCCATCATCCTCATCCTCATCCCCCGTCCGCAACAAGCCGTGCTGCTCATCCTCCTCGTGCGCATCCCCAGGCCCATCCTCCCTGCCGTGTATTCCACCCTGTCGCGCACGGCGAGACCCCATTCCCAAGTCCATATCCATAGGTGGTATCGCGCCTGTACGTCTCGTCTCGCTCGCCCCGTTGAGCACGTACCAAACGTCCTTCTTGGTCAGTATGCCCTGCAAGACGCCTCGGTCTGTAAAGAGCACGTAGCGCAGACCGAGTTTTTGGAAGTACGACACAGCCATGTGGAGAGTTGTGCGAGACGGCAACGTCAGCGGAGTCTGATCCATCCACGGCCGCAAATCGAGTGTGGAGCGAGGGTCCGCGAGGGGCTGGTGGGAGAAGAAGGCTTCTGTTTCGGGGGCCAGAGACCGGGGCGGTTGGGTAGCTGTGGCGAGGCTGTGGCCGAGTTCAGCACGCGAGATATATCCGAGGAGGATGGCGTCGCGGGCGTTGGACACGACGGGGAAGCCGCGGTGGTGGGCTTGCATATCTAAAAGGGCGTTGAGCGAGGCAATGGTGTGGCCCGTGGCGGTCACGACAACGAGGTCTTCGACGCGGGTCATGATTTGGGAGACGGGCACGTCGGGAATGACGAGGGATTCCTCGCTGTGGTCGAGGAAGGGGTACTCGTTGAAATGGATCCATGACTCGTAGATGCCGCGGCGCGAGAAGGCGTCGCCGACCCATTTGGATATCATGACGGCGACCATGATGGGCAGGACGTAGGTGAGCGCGCCAGTGAGCTCGAACATGATGACGACGATGGAGACGGTCATGCGCGTAACGCCGGTGAGGGCGGATGCGGCGCCAATGATGGCGTATGTACCTGGTGTGATGCAGGGCACGTCAGGCGCGCACGAGGAGAAGAGGAGGAAGTTCGGATGGTTGTGCACCCATATCTCCATGACGATGCCGGTGGCCCGGCCGACGAGTGCGCCAATCGCCATGGATGGCAGGATGATGCCCGCCGGGATGTGCAGACCAAACGTGACCGTGGCGAGCAGGAAGCCAAGAACAGCGGCCAGGACGAGCAGCACAATGGTCCGGGCAGATGCGTTGCCCGTACGGCATAGGCCGATGGGGTCGTCGAGTACGCGTGAGCACTCAGAGAACAAGCTCGATACCAGCTCCGTGGACTGTACCTTCATGTAGAAGTTGGGGTAGTTGACCAAGGCCGTGAGAAGAGCTACGGCGAGGACCTGAATCAAGGGGCCGGGAAGCCAAGACTGCGCTTTCTTCCATCGTGCGACAGCCATGTTGGCCCGGATGAAGAGGCCGCCGTACACGCCCTATTATTGAATGTTGTCGAGATGGGACAGAAGGTGAGCTTTAATACACTTGGGCGAATGGACCTGTACAAACAGGAGGGGTGACTAGGGAGGGACATGTTGAACAACACAACATTCATTCCCAATGACTGAGAGACACAAGACGCAAGACTTACGCCAAGGATGCCGAGCATGGCGTACGGAATGATTTCAAACTCATGCCAGTCCACGCTGTATTTGGTCTGATACAGCACCAACTTGCCAGACCGAAAGGGGTCAAAGGCTTGCAGGCAGACGGCGGCTGTCATGGCACACACAAAGCTCTGCCACATGGTCTTGTCGGGGAAATAATACGACAGTTGCTGTCTTGCGGTTAGACTTTAAGGGTGAGAGAGAATGTGGCAGCCAGAATGTACCTCAAGACTAAACAAAACGCCGCCGATGGGTGAGCCAAAGGCCACCGAGATGCCCGACGCTGCCGCTGCCGAAAGAAGCTCTCGTTTCCGCGCTGGTCCCAACTGCTGTTAGAGTTTTTCGTAATGATTTCGTCGCACTTGGTTTCAATTCGGCATATTCCCGTACCTTTGTTGTCGCGGACATGTGGAAACAATTTGATGAATAGATTGGCGCAGCAGCACGCGACGTGCACCAGAGGGCCTTCCTTTCCTAGCCACATGCCAGAAGCCACGGCGAGGACCTAAAAGGACATGATGAACATGAAATACACGGTCAGATCAAGCATGTTTTATCTCGCATCTGGTACGGCCACCATCAGAGACAAGATAGACCTACCAGCCCGATGGATTTCGCAATCAGCGTCCAAGTTCCCAAAAACCTCCTCATGACGAAGCCGCCCAGGATGGTCTTGATCTCGGGAATTCCGCTGTGTTTGGCGTACAGGGCGTACTCTTGCACGAGGAGTGCTGCGCCGTATGCTAGCGATATCTAGCTTCCACTCAGTTCAGTCATCAGTTCCGCCCCGTCGACCTGGCCGCTTTCGCGACACAGGTTCCGTCCTGTGAGGAGGGCGAGACTCACGGAGAAGATGAGATAGAAGAAGTACTCTATCGTCCACTTCCCAGCCGCGGCACGGACACCGAGCGCTTCGCTCCAATACTTCCACCCAGCGCACTTGGAACCCTGATCGTAGCCATAGCAGCAGAAGCTCTTGTTGAGGTAGAAGCGGCCTCCCTCTGGCCCGCTGGAGCAGAAGCCGAGCTTCAAGTCCCCCAGCCAGTCGCTCGTGACGTCGATGACAGCCGCAATGGCGCCCACAAGGAGCCCCGTCAAGACCAATATGATCCACGTCTGGCTGGCGTCGATGAAGTACCGCAAGTAGCCCACGAGCCCGCTCGTGCCAGACGACAGCACGCGCAGACGTTGCCGTTCTTTCGTGTACTCGAAGATCCAGTCAATGGCCGTCAGGTCCTCGTAGCGCACTCGCCGCCCTGACCCATGTGCAATCCCATCGTTGGATGATGACGCGCCATCTTTGACTGCCGTCACAGAAACGTTCGCTCGGCGCTGTGCCGGCCTTGGGGAGCCATGACTGGCATCTCGCCGCGGCGGAGAGGCTGCTAAGGCGGAGAAGAAGCGAGACGGGCCCGAGGACGCCTGAGGGTTCTGCCTGCGCTTGAAGGACAAGGGCGTGTCCAAATCGTCTCGAAAGGGGTCGTCGGCTAGAACGTGGGCTCGGTCGGCGTCGGCGTCGGCGTCGTCGTCGCCGAGGAAATCAATCTCGTCCCGGTCGTCGGTAGCAAGGGGCGTGGACGTGGGTGTGGGTGTGGGTGCTGAATGCGACGAGGATAAGGCTGAGGCAAAAGGATCGTTCTGGTCGGCTCCAGACATGATGGAGCTCATGCCATTGTCTAACAGTCGCGTGTGAAGCTGTCGAGACGGTGACGAACCGCGATATGGCCGCGATGTTGATGATGGAGATGGAGAGCGGGAGCGCGACAGCCAGTGACAAGTCTTAGCTCCGTCGTTAGCGGACACTTGGCTAACACTTGGCAACACTTGACGACAAAGCCTCCAGAAGTCAGGACGGTGCGACGCCCCACTACACGGTACACCACAGCGCGGTATCGCGATTCGCGAACCACCTCACAGACACAGACCTTCAAGGCTTCAACACGCAACGACTTCACGCAACACTATCTTGCGGCTCACGCGATCGTCGGTTCTATCTAAACAAAAGCGCGGCAACAACATACGAGCACCCTCAAACGCCTCCCATCAGACTATATATCCTGTTCCCTCCTGTCTGCTGCTTTACTGTCCCTCCACTTGCGCAGGACATGGCTGCAGAGCCCTCCGAGTCCGCAGACCGAAACACCAGACATGAAGCCCTGGATGCCCATCCGGCAGAAGCCTCCAATGTACAACCAGTAAAGGTCCCCGATGACCTATCAGAAAAGGCTTCCGATGGCCAAGCAGCAAAGGTCTCCGATGCTCATCCAATGAGCCAAGATGCCGCGACCATTACCAGAATCAAGTCCTTACTCCAGGCGAAAGACGACACCCAGCGCTTCGTCGGTCTCGCCCTACTCAAATCCGTTCTAGATAACACTCCGGAGCTTCGCGCCGATGAATCCACCATAAAACAGCTCTGGGCTAGCGTGTCGCCCAGGTTCCTCGACCGGCTCATCGCGACCGGCTCGCAGCCCTCAGGAAACAACGTCAGAGAAATGCTAGGTCTTGCCGTGTCGGTCATATACACCTTTGCGGCGCTGGTGCCGGAGGCTATGAGGGCGGAGGAGGAGTTCACGGATAGGATTCCGGGGCTTGTGAAGGCTGTTTTGTACAGGTGAGAGCGGTAGGAGCAGTGTGCGTATAGTGTTGTGAACAGCCTCTTGTCACCCTTTTCTCACACCCTTTCGCACCCCTCATCCAAATTCTTCACACATGCCCGTGCACATGCTAATAGCGGTTTAGTTCAGACGCAACGACGGAATCGCTACTCAAAGTACTCCATACCCTCGTCAGCTTACCAGAGGGCGCAAAGGCATTTGTCGAAGCCGGTGATGTAAGCTCCCTGGCCGAAATCGCCCCGTCACATGCCGCGGTACTGGAAATTTTCCTGTTTGCGTGGCTCAACGGGATGGCGTCGGTTGTCGAGAAGCATCTCCTGGTCCTCCAGGTAGCAAGTACGATGCAGTCCTTGGTTTCTGCCTTTACTGGCACAGATGGGGTGACACTTGTGCAGTTTGTGGGAACCTTTCTGCGGCAGGCCGATCCAACTGTACGTGCTGTATCTTCTCTCATTTTTTGTCACTGCTCTCGCCTTCCACTCAATGCCTCTCCATCTAACAGTTCCACCAGATAGTACCTCATGAACCGCAGTGGCTCAATGCCTTGGTCAAGTTCATCCGGAAATTGGTAACAAGTCGGCCCAATGCCGCCGCCAGAGCCGCCTACACCAAGACAGCTGCTTCCCTTCTCCAAGCATACCCGTCTCGAGCAGCAAAAGCGCTTTTCACCGAAGACTCCAGGGAACACCATGACAAGCCCTTTGCGTATTTATTCATCAATCTGCTGCTCATCGATATACGCTCGTCTACGCCCGCGCTCCTGCAACAACTCAA
This sequence comes from Claviceps sp. LM84 group G4, assembly GCA_018360345.1. NCBI lineage: Eukaryota > Fungi > Ascomycota > Sordariomycetes > Hypocreales > Clavicipitaceae > Claviceps > Claviceps sp. LM84 group G4. Next base: position 5,990 of record SRQH01000064.1, read on the forward strand.
TCAACCAGACTACGTCGAGTCCTCGACAAGGTTGGCTTCCGCCTTTGACGTCATCTCCTTCTTTATTGGCTATCTGGTTCGGTGCTTGGAGGATGATTCCATCGAGACCTTCCCCATGTCGCCCGATAGTCTGCTGAAACTACGCAAGGGTATCTCCGAGACCATGTCAATTACGGTAGAGTATCTTCGAGATCGGTGGGATGCCACCTTTGCCGGCGCCATGGGTCTGCATCCTGATGCGCGAACATCCAACGCAGAAACATGTACGGGCTCACACCCCACGCTGGCGTGGGACTCGCTCGTGCGCTCGGCCGATGAAGACCCCCTAATGCTTTCTGCCGTGCGAGCATTGGCTCTTTGGCTACGGGAAGACGACAATGAGACGCTCCGGCAGGAAGTTACAGGGCTCATGGACATGTTTATGGAACTCTATCAGAGCAGTAGCCGCGACAGCAGCAGCAGCAGCGCGTCATCGGACAAGATGCTGCTGGATTTTCGGTCGCCCATACTCGTCGGACTGGAGGCTCTCCTCACCACGCCCGAAGGCCGAGACCTCTTCCTCCGTCACGACGGCTGGAAGATTCTCACCAATGACCTGGCCAGTCTCTTGAGCCCTTGCGCAAAAGGCGCCCCCAGCGCAGAAGACGCTGCCCGTGGCATCGAGATTGTCCGCGCCCTGCTCTCCGTAGCCGAGCCACTCTCCTCCGGTACTCCCGAAGAATGGATGGACATTATCACAGCGGTGGCAGCATGGGATGTTCCCACCCAGTTGGTGCCAGTAGCAGAATTTTGCTTATCCGTTCTCCAATTATGTTGCACGCTACTCGTGGGTGCGAGCCCGGGCATGAGACATCGGTATCGGCAGTCTATGCGTGCCATCAACGGCATCGTCAAGCAAGTGCGTAGATGCGGAGCTGTGGAAGATGTGTCCCTCTCTGAGGCCATGGCTGATGTTACGAACACAATGGACCATGTGCTTCGGGGGCTATGAGGCACAGCCATTGATAAAATGCACACATTGCACGTGCAAGTCTGTGCTATGATGACACAATAAGAAGAGCCCCTTTTTAGTGGAAGCATGAGTCTCTACTTCTAATATGAGGAATTCTTCATGTAACTAAAAAAAAATTGTAACTCTCTGAATGTATTGAAAAAAAACAAGTATACCCCATCCCATGCTCTTTCCCCTTCTCTAATTCAGCTCTCTTCCGCTGTCTTTGCCTCCGCCTCTGCCTTGGCCTCAGTCTTGGCCCGCCTCTTTCTGGCCCTTCGAACCTCAATCTCAACGTGCTGCATCTCCGCCATGACAGAAGCCAGCCGCGGAATCACTTGCTCTACTGCCTGTATTGCGTGGCCCTGCGCGGCTCGTAGCGGGGTGGGCGTGAGGAGGCCAAACCAGCGCAGGGGGTCATTCGGGGGGTTCCTGCTGCGTGGTATTTTATCCCCACCATTCTCTGCGTCATTTGCGTCCTCTGTTGTTCCCTTTTCATCATCATCATCATCATCATCTTCTCCTTCTTCTGTGTTCGTTTCTTCATTTGCGTCCTCTCTCCCGTTTCCATTCTCTGCCCCATTTCCATCACGTTCCCCTTTGCCATCCTCTCCCATCTTGTTTTGCCTTTGGGTATCTTCTTCCCTCTTGGTATCGTCTCTCCCGTTGCCATCTCCGGCCCCCCTTTCCCCCTCGTATCCACCATCGTTGTCCGTCCTGACGACACAAAACTTCACTGGCTCCCCACCCCTCAACCTCATCCGTCTCGAAGCCCTCATCCTCTCATCATACTGTTCCTGTCCGAAGCGCTGTCCGCGCGGCGCCGAAAAGTTGGCGCGCGCAAGGTCCTGGAAGGTGGACGACTGGAGGCGTGAGAGGTGCGCTCGTAGGTGGGTGTACTGATCTAGGAGAATGAGGTGGCGCTGGAGGAGGAGATCTATTTGATCTTGGAGGTGGGTTTGGTTAGGGGGCATGGCTTTTGCAGGCGTTGCTGTTGATGTTGTCATTGCCATCAATGTGTCCGTGTCGTAGAGTTGCTGCCTATAGAGCGTAGAGCGAGTATCATTTGAAAATTTACAACGCTGAGTTCCCGGAAGTCTTTCTGTTGGGATTTGCGTGTTCTTGAGCACTGTAGGGGCTCTGTGAAGTTGCTTCGATCACCTTAATGATGAATAACGCGGCACGGTGCAGCGGTGTGATACAGTATGGCGTGTCGGTACGGAGTACCCTGTATGTACCTATGTAGGTACCTATCGTACGGTACGGAGTACGTACCGAAGTGTCGGTCTTGGCCGACATGATTGGATCTTCCGGGGCGTAGAGTAGACGAGTCATGAAGACTCATGACTCCACATGAGCCACGACTGTGCAACGTGACGCGACGTGCCACGGCCCACGAGACGATGCGCAACGACGCACAACGAGATGTAATACGATTTAGACGGCGAAACGGCCACACCGCGCGACACTATCAAGGCGCAGACATGACACTCCAATTGGAGGCACGACACAGCTTCCAGTTCATCCATGCTATTGCCAGGTGCGGCATTCATCGTTCGCCATTCTCCTATCTCTGCCCGCTTCCTGTCTGTCGCTGCTGCTACATAATCCCGAAGTTGGCTCCCTCCTCCGCTTCCACAAAGGATCACCCCCTATAAATGTCGCACACAAGACCGACGTCGCGGCCGAGATGATGGCCAGGCTCCAGCCCATGGTCGCCCAGCCGGCCGTCTGACGCACGAAGCCGCCCAGGAACGGCCCAGCGACGGTACCGATGGAAAATGCCACGTTGTACAGCGCGTATACCAGAGCAATCGGCTTGGTGCCGCGCCCGCGGAATCTCTCCTCAACCGCGTACGTCATTTCCGCAGTTACGGGACCAAACGTGAAGGCGACTCCCACGCCCACGCCCGCCAGCAGGCCACACAGCATGGCTTTGTGTCCAAGGCTGTTCTCCGAAACGAAGCGCAGGCAAATCAGGAACGGCATGTACAGGGCAAAACCTAAAGCGGACAGCCACCGCGGCCCGTACCGGTCACAGAGATGTCCTACCAGCGGCCCCAAACACGTAGGCAGAACGAGGGGCAGGAAAATGAGGCCCGTCCCGACCGAGTCCCAGCCGAACAGACCTCGGGCAAAGATGGGCAAAGTGCCGTCAAAAGCCGACAAGACGATGGCTTCCACAACGGTGCCCCAGAGTGCGGCGAGTATGCGAGGGCTCGTGAACAAGCCCAAGATCTCTCTGACGGACAAGGGCTGCGCTTCGCTCCCCATCAAGCTTTCATCGTTCGAGCCTGCAATTTCGCCCGGCTTGGCCTGGTTGACCACATTCCCATGAGGCCGAGTCGTCAGGTCCGACGGCACTCCCGGCATGCACGCCTTATCGGTAGCATCTTGTGTCATGTGCGACGTGTTCGTATCGGTTCGACTCAACCACTTTGCGGCGTCTCTCTTCTCGATAATCAAGACTCGCAATATTGCATCTCCTGCAATCATGGCGAAACACATGGCCCAGACCTCGTAGTAGCCTCCCTTGCCGTATACGATCCCTCCTAGGCTGGGCGACGCGAGGGTGCCCAGGCTAAGAGCGATGCCGATCCATCCCATAGCTTGGCCGACGCGCTCGCTGGGGACGGTGTCGACGACGAGAGCCAGGCCAACAGACCAAGTCAGAGCGCTCGTCATGCCTTGAAGTATGCGGCCGAGGACTAACATGGCTACATTCCTCATGAAGCACAGGAGGAAAGTAGCCGATGTCAGTAAGGCAAGTCCTGCCAGCATGGGCGGGCGTCGCCGGACGGTTCTGTCGGCGAGTATACCCCATAATGCTTCAGACGGGAGGATGTAGACATATCCAGTCAGTTTGATAACGTCGTAGTCGTTATAAAGGTGTAGGGGTCAGACCATGCTTGTTGCACACTTGCATAGATAGCTGAGTGGTCTGGGGGTTGACTCACGAGCGGATGCAAGGATGGCTGCACCGAATGTCGCCAAGGACACAGAGGTCCATAACTGCACTACGTGCCGTGTCAGCACATGTACCTATACCATGTATAAGTCGAGAAGATGTGGACCGATCCAGCGCGATGAATACCTTTCTCTTCAGGCACATCAGCTTGCTTAACTAAGGCAAACGGCAATACCGGAACGATGACGGCATAAGGGAAAATGTCCTACAAGTTGCTGGTCAACGTTCAAAGGTTTTCTCTCTTCAGGCGTTCCCATATCTGACGCTGGCTCATTTGTTTTCAAGAAGAAGTCGTTCCTACAGTAAACACAGCGGTCGATACCATGAGCATAATGAGCTTCGTGGACGACCGAAACGTCAAGAACAGAGGGCGCTTCCCCTTTCTTGTCATCGTGTTCACGAGTCCTATCGCCATCATGAGAAGAAAATGCTCGTAATGAGAGGGCGTCGTGCTTTCGGAGATCTTGCTTCAAGTTGCTAGTCACAAAGGTGGGCAAGCAGACAATGAATAAGACAAAAAAAACAACGGCCCATTCTTGGCGAGCCGAAGTGCAAAGCAAAGCACACTTTTTCCATTGGGCGTGCCACAGGAATAAAAAGCAGACGGATCCGGTATTCAAGGCCAGCGCGCGCGCGTGAGTCTCGTTTTGAAAGAAGTCAAAAGTAGAGGCGATTGGCGCTAAACTCTCCGTTGGGTTACAAGCGGCCGCGGTCATGGAAAGAAAAGCAAACTACTGCATTTTTACTATGTCGGCTGTCCACAGGAGTCCTTCACGAGTCACGAGTCACGACACATGATGCCGACGCCGGACGGGTCTGGCATCACGGCCTCCGCGGACTCCGGCACCATTGTCTTTCGGGACTGTCATGCCAACTGGCCCCCGAAGGAAACACAACCTTGAGCCACCATGGGGAGGGTTTTGCATTGCACAATACGGCTCTGGATGTCGCGTCCGCTCCCAGCGACACCTAGGTAGGTAGACCGATGTACAGTGGCTCGTCTCGGCATCTCGGACCGCGCACCAAAGACTATTGCCTCTTTTCGTCTCCCGTTGTCGTGTTGCCGAGAGGTAGCATCTGGGTGGAGCTTGGCAGTTGGCAGTGGGCACTGGGCACGCATACATACATGCAGGAAAAGGAAGACAAGGAGAAGAGAACAATGGAATAATGGGATGAGGAATCGTGAAGAGGAGCAGTGGAAGCTACATACCTCCTAGGTATCAGATTGCTGCAACGCGGAATGGCTTTGCTCGACCGATGGGAGGCAGATGACCAAGCATCCTCGGATTTGCGTTGTTCCTTCTAGCAATTGTCATGACCGCACATGTGCTGTTGGATGAATGCCTACCGAGTATATGTATGCAGTTAATTGTGACTAGCGTTTAGTATCAAGTGTCCTAAATGACTATCTAGTGTGTATGTATCCGATATCGAAACCATGTATGTACATACTCAGCATCTAGGTAGTATTCACAATGTGGAACTAGTATCTAGCATCAGGTATAAATCGAATGTCTAGTGTCGAATTTTCAGTATCTGAAACGAGCATCGAAGTAGATATCTCGCATCTGGTCCGCTTCCCGTGTCATGCAACACGAGTCACGACCTCCTCGTATCTCCCCAGTACCCTATATTTGACTTCGATTCACTATTTCGCCAGTAAACACGCGCGATGGCATACTTTATGCCGCCAGTTGGCAAAGAGCAAAAGCAGCACATTGCTGGCATCGAGGCAACGATGGTGTACTTGAGGGACCCGGTTCAATGTAGAATAAATGTATGTATCTACAGGTACTAACTTTTAAGTGTACCTCTTTCTTGAACCGTGAACTCCCATCTCTGGTTCGCCGCCAATACTCCACCACGAACGAGCTTGTTTAGCCTTGTTTAGGGTAATCCGGCACCACGGTCCCTCAAGTCCAAAACGAAGCCATACCAAATTCATGGGCCTTTTCCCTGAGCTCCGTCACGTCATCTGGTCTCTGATCTCTCGCCAAACTACCTAGGTAGTCCATGAACTTTGAAGTCCTCTCCCTCGGTCATTGTGCATGGCTGATGTTGCCTCACACGGCGGCCAGTGAGACACGGCAATGACGGCACTCGGCCTCCCGGTTCGGAGACGAGCGGTCCAATCAAGCGCATGCCGGATACTAGGTACGGTGCGAGGAGAGCAGCGAGTTACAGAATCGCGTTATGGCATATCTATTGAATCAATTGACTCATGGCGACAATATTGCTCCGTTTGCCGCCGAGGAGATCTAGTCGATCAGCTAGCGAAGTCTTGTATTCAATTTCATACACATAATTCATTTTTCAACGTGATGATGCTTCGGTGATTGGTGGTCCAAAGCCCCAGAGGCCAGACATCCCAATGTCGTCATTCTGTTGGGGGAGAGGAGGGGTTGGTTTGGGAAAGGAAACATGGGAATAATAAAACCCGAGCATGCCCATCACAGAGCTCAAAGACTCAGTCAGCGGACCCAGGTATACTAGCCTACTAGGTACTGTGTTGGGACTCGGTACTCTTGAGTCGTGGGTTTGTTTCTGCTGTTCACTCAAAGATCGGTTTTCTAAGTTCTTACCTTATTACTTGCCCGGCGTGATTGTCAAGCAAGCTCGATTGCAACAATCTCGTGGTCGCGTACCTATATCTGCACCACAAATTACAATCTTCCTTGAACGATCTGTGACTACAGAGAGGGAGGCGCGGACCATACCTGTGTGAGCCTTCCGTTGCACGAATGCCCTTCCTTCTCACACAATTGGCCTGAGAGTTTGAGAAGAAGCCTGGGCCTCGAGGCTTGATCTGCAAAGCTCTGGGCAGCCGGGAGCGTCGTGAAACGGTCTGAGAGACTGAGACAAGGGCTTTGGCATGATAGAAGATAAGAGGTGCAGCGCTTGTACAGATACAGACTCCTGACGCCTGTTCTATTTTTATTTTGCTTGTCGCAAGTTTGATACATATCTGCCTTATTACTTCGCTCGCCGCAGACATCCACGTACTGACCGAAACTTGACGAAGACATGGAGATCGTAGATGAATGAAGAGGCTGATCTGGAGCTAGTGATAACGAGATTGAGAGATCGAGCGGTGAGGAGGGCATTTACAGACATGGCGCAGGCGGCAGGACTATACTGTACCTTCATAGGTATGTACATCCTAGGCTCCTACCTAGGTACATACATACATATGTACTCCGTAGTACCTACTCCGTACGTACCCCCAACAAGCGAAGTGGTGACTGTGAGAGAAGGTCATGATGAGCAATGGCCATTGGCAGCCCATCCTGTTGGTGGCTTCCTCGGGAACTCCCAGCCATGTGGACAGTACCTACCTAGGTAGGATGTACATACATACCTAGGTACATACAGGTACGTTCCCCAAATTCCAACGTGCCAATCATTCCCGCTTGACCTGGGTGGTTTTCGGGGGCCGGGGCCAACCGACTTTCTGGCAGGAGGGACCCGACAACCCCTCCGCGATGCTTGAAACTTGAAAGCCTTGAATGAGCGTTGCTTCCAACAGGCGAGGCCAAGTCCGAGCGCGCCTCGAATCTCGGATCCGAACCGCAGGAGGGGGATACCCCGGAGAGAAGGGGCGTTTCTTCATGAGTGCTTGTACTCTGTCTGTATGTACATTGTACATACATATTATTTTACACATGTATACTCCAAAGATTTGATAGAAGCAAAGACCGAGAACAATGGCATTCGTGCTTGGCAGGTCTGCACCCAACATTTACATCTACATACATAGCCCTGCTCACGAAGTCAAAACGAGCCAGGTACATAGCGCCAAACATGGCGTGGTCCGTGGACCAACATTGAAGGGCGAGCATGGTCTTCGAAACGAAGCTGGCACTTTGGATGACACAGCCGCGAGAAAATGGGTGAGCTGGCCATTTACATTGGATGAGTTTTTTTACTCGCGAGGCAGACGTTTCCGTATGTACCATCGTACAGCGTGGCTTCAGCCTTCGCTATTTATTACTCAAGCACGAAGTGGGTAGAAACTAGAAAGCCGAGTTTTCATGTGCTACTCCCGCTACTCCGTACTGTACCTGCTTTACTTTGTGGAAGAACGAAGTCCCGAGCATGTGTGCACCGTATGACGGGCAAGGACATACGGACTCACGGAGTACCTACTGTCCTTAATCCTCATGCCCTAGGTATGTACATTCTATGTACCTATTGTACCTATTTTACCTATCATTGGTCAACACCAATCGGAACGAAGCGACGCAGAGCCAAGCAAAGTTGCCGAGCATTCCATGCCAATGACAGACACTGACAGCAACAGAGTTGAACAGACGCTGCCTTGGCACTTGACCTTTGCAAAAATTAAAGTCAGGCTGGGCCGCGAAGAGTGGATGGCCGTACCTAGGTACCTCTATGTACCTAGATACCTAGGCGCTCCGTGTCGCACGGTGTCTCGCGGTTGCTGTTCTCCTGTCCGAGGGCGCCACGAGCTCACGCGTGTGTTGCTCGCCGAGGAATCACCACGCAGCACCAGCGGCAAGTGAAATACATACCTAGGTGCATGTAACTCTTTACTTCGTACCTAGACCTGGAGCTACGTGCTTGATGCAGGCTGCAGCCAGCCACCATCACGGATTCACGGCGGCCAGCGAGCCCCAGGCGCAGCAAGGAAGGTAAGGAAGCCCTGCCCTGGGGACTCGGGGAGTCGGGTCTGGCGCCACTCCCCCCCCCCTCCCCCAAGCGTCGGCAGTGGGCACCTTCTCCTTGCCCGCCTCGTCCCAAGTATATGCACCCAAGCCTGCTCCTGTTGCCTCTAACAAGCGAGGTACTCTGTACCTGTATCTGTGCAGCCAGCTGTTAGGCAGCGCCCTCCCGTGCCACAGTGCTGCTATCTCGTCTGAGAGACTGAAAGCCACCGACCGCTTCACCATCTGGCATCGATGCCCACTCTCTCTCACCGTGTCCGTCTTTGGTCTTCATTCATCAACGCCCCCCTCGCCCCCTCGCCAACATACGCTTCCGCATTTGCATCAACTCGCTTTATCCGCCCGCATCGTGCGATTCTGGCCTTTTGCGCCACGGCTCTGCTCCTTCTGCCACGGCTCTTGATTCTCGCTCGCGAGCTTTCACTGTTGTCCACCAAAACCGGCAACCAGTATTATGGCGGTCGTCGCAACCATCAAGTATGTGTCGCTGGCTGGCCGCTCGCCAAACATGCCTCTGCTTGGACACTGTTTTTCTTCTTCCGTCACGTCACGCTGCTGCTGCTGGCCCCCCTTCCGCGCGACACCAGCGTCGTATTCCCCTGAGCTTTGCCAATGCCCTCTCCGGCCTCACCCTCAACAGATGATGGCTCGCTCTCGTCGGGGTCGTGGCAAGGCGTACTGCTAGCACGCGACCTCCTCATGCTCCGTTCATATTCAGCTCTGTACTAGAACTAACCGCCTCGATTCTCTCTAGATGTGTTGTAGTCGGCGACGGTGCGGTCGGCAAGACGTGCTTACTTATCAGCTACACCACCAATAAATTTCCCTCGGAATATGTCCCGACCGTATTCGACAACTATGCCGTCACGGTAATGTATGTCTTCCAGGACGTGGGGAGATGGTAGTTTGTGCGGATGAGCGCTTTCTTGGGCAGAACCGCGTACAAGTATGGCGGAAATATGGTCTAATGTCGCGACAGGATCGGCGACGAGCCGTATACCCTTGGCTTATTCGACACAGCCGGTCAAGAAGATTACGACAGACTGCGTCCGCTCTCGTATCCGCAAACCGATGTCTTCCTCGTCTGCTTCAGCGTTACGTCACCTGCGTCGTTTGAGAACGTGCGTGAGAAGTGGTTTCCTGAGGTTCATCACCACTGCCCAGGAGTGCCCTGCCTCATTGTTGGTACACAAGTCGATTTGCGAGATGATCCGAGTGTGCGAGAGAAGCTGGCGAAGCAGAAGATGGCACCGATCAAGAAGGAAGAAGGCGACAAGATGGCGCGAGAGCTTGGCGCCGTTAAGTACGTCGAGTGCAGCGCACTTACGCAATTCCGGTTAAAGGATGTCTTTGACGAGGTAAGGACGGTTCTGTACCAGTCATTTATCTCCTTGTTTCCCTGTCTTCCGTGCCACGGTATTGGCTACTGACGCAGACAATGCATAGGCAATCGTCGCTGCCTTGGAGCCGCCGATGCCCAAGAAGAAGTCTCTCAAGTGTCTGATCCTATAAACCGAACGCTGCAGGCAAGCAAGATACGGGATGGAGATGATGACACATGGAGAAAATGACGAGCGCAAGTAGAATCAACCACTACTGTTATAACGGAACGATTATTTCGCTGCGCATACTTTTTATGCATAATTAGAAGGGGACGAACGTCTCTGCTGGTGAGACGGACATGGCCTTGTGGACACTCGGGCAGTGGGCGAGGCTGGGAACGGCGACGACAATCTTGGGCCCGAGAGAAACGCGAGCTCCAAGAGAACAACACTCGCCTGCACAGGGTAGCGAAGATGACGGATGGAGGTGCCGCATGCTGATTGGTGTTTTCTTTTCTGTCTTTTGCCGGCTTTCTTCGTTACTGTTGCTTTCCATTGTCTTTTTTTTTTTTGGTTAGAGGTGCGTTTTATTTTTGCAAAGAGCCAAATCGAGCCTGGCTAGCGCATTTACTCTTGGCCCGCACCAGAGGCACGTTTTGTTGTCTCTCACTTCGTTGCCTTTAAAGTTCTTGCTTGATTTTGAATGGACACCCACCGCCAGGTGTCTGTGCAACACAAGCCTCTCTGGTCATCTGGACTCTGAGCTCTGGGCTCTGGGCTCTGGTGTCATCGGGGAGGACATTGTCAAGAAATAAGCACTGCATGTTGGTCAGGTTTGTGTTCACGCTCATTTACGACATGATCCGATCATTCTGGCTTCGATTCCATGGGGTATTCGTACTGCTTTGTTGTCTTTTGTCTTATTTGCCTCTTTTAACCTGCTTTGATATTCTAGCTACGTTCATCGAAGCTAGGCCGTATTCCACCGTGTCTTGGTTCTATTTCGGCTTTTACGTCTTTCACAGGCTACAACCCATCCTCACAGCCTACAGGAGCTGCCTATCCTCTTTGTGTGTTTTTTTCGTGCTTCTCGCTTCTTTGCTGGTATGGCATTTTGCGGGGTTTGTGTACATGTGAGATGGGTGCTGCACTGCTGTCGCAACTTGCAAGCGCAAGCAAGCACGAGGGGAAGTGAAGGTAGTCGGTGATTGAAGCAAATTAATATAAAAACAGACAGTAGCCTGTAGGTATCCTCACTTGAGTGTGGTGTGCCGCGTGCGTTGTAAACTAATAGGTATTTACTTATGTCTCCAATCATTCATGTCTCTGTCTTCGCTCAACTACGGAGCACTAACGAGGCAACGACCAATAACTACGTACATACCTAGAAAGTGCTGCTCTGCTCTAAAAATTCGGGGGCTGTCCCTTGTCTTGTCCGTTCGCCTCTGCTTATCCTCTGCTTGACCGCTACTTCTCCGTGAAAAGGCATGACTTGACTGGCATTCGCCTTTCCTCCCTCGACAGATGCACGCCGATCGATCGGTATGTATGTACGGAGTATGTATTGTACATACCTGGTACTTTCCGGAGGTGCCTCCGGCCCGGGTCTCTGAGCTGAGCAGTGACCCCCCAGCTTTCACCCTTTCACAACACCAAATAAATCATATGTATGTACTCGATCGCAGGGAGCATTTCGAAGGCTACTAGAAGCTCACATTCCATCGCTGAGTATAAAGCTCCCTTCAAAGTTTTGAGTCTCCCCACAAGATGCCTCCCGGCCCCCGGGTCTCTCAAGATTCACGCGCGACACGTGTGACGTAAGGCTGCTGCTCAGTGCTGATCAGTGATGGCCCTACACGGAGAGCAGGATACTGAAGTGAAATTGAGATTTGAGGTGGAGGTTTATACTACGCGATACAATGTGAGTCTTCTGAGGGGCCCTTCCAAGTGCTCTCTGCGGCTGAGTGTTGGTGTTGTGAAAGGAGTGAAGTTTTGGGTGTTGGTGAGCCTGTGAGGTGTTGACTCTTGAGAAGAGAGACAAGTTTGTGGGTGGGGGCCGGGCATGCCGCATGCCGTGAGTCGTGACTCCAACTCGTAAGGGGAAAAGCCTCCCGAAAAGGTACCTAACCTACGTATGTACATACTAGGTAGTACATACGGAGTACCTGGAAATGTATTTCTAGTTCTCCACGACCATGTAAAGACAGGTACGGAGTACCGTTAGAGTCTGTGTCTTTGACGAAACTATACTCCGTATGTATTTGTTTTCAAAGTTCTCGTTACGGGCGTCATAGACAGCTGGCGATTGGTACAGTACCTGGCTTGAATGTATGTACATACATACCTAGGTACGTATATCCTGATTCTTCACTGCCCGCTCGGCCGAGCAACGATTGATCGAATCTCTCGAGCAACTAGGTATGTACCCATAACCCAGGTACATACTCGCATTTATGTGCTCGAGCTCTCAACTTTGGTGGTTTGGGACGTGATCAGTCGTGGGCTCGTGGCAGATGATAGCCTAAAATAATGCTAATGATGAGCAACTTATGAATGTATGTATCAAATCACAGCTTGATTCGGCCAACAAGGAAACTCTTGACCAGAAACAACTCTCTGCAAAGCCCTACCTAGCCTTGTCTTCTGCGCATAGAGACATGCCATGGCTCATGCCGTCTTGACATCTTGACTCCCCTTCTCGAGTGTAAAGCAGCGTGTTCCTTCTCTGCAAAAGGACAATGACTAAAATCATCCAGTTCTCTGCAACCTTGTCTTCGATGCGGTAAGTATGTATGTATGTACTTACTTAGGTACAATGCCACTGGCCAGGTACGGTGCGGCTAGGGGGTACATAGGTAGTACTCCGTATGATACAACCTTTCGGCGGTTTGACACACACGACAGGCATCCCCATCATATGTACTGCGTAAGTACCCCGTATGTGTACCGGGGGCGATCCAGGCGTTCGTCCAAAACCAAAAAAAGGAGTGAAAGGAAGGTTGAAAAGGCGATATTGAAAGGTTCTATGAGGTATGTGGGTACATACATAGGTACCTACATTACAAAGCGAAAAAGGCGAGAAGTATTGCTATGATATACATAGCCAACATGCTGGACATTGACCAAAAGAAGGTCAATAACTAACTTACCTACCTAGGTAGTCTGCCACCGACATCATTTATCTACGGCAAACACACTTGGCTCTTTGCCTCATTACGCCCCCCTCCCCCCCTCCAAGCCACACTAGGTACCTATGATTATAAAAAAAAAAACGCCGCCACGACTCACAACTTCCCCTCGGGCCTCGAATAACATAGATAGGTACTCAGTCCCAAACTACCGGCCCTCGCCATAAAGACGGGGGACGACACGGCAAAGAATTGGCAATGACCGAATCAGATGAGCTGCATTCCCTGCATCATGGACCACTGTCCCAAATCGCCTTTTAAGTTCCTCGTCATCGCGGGCCTCGGGGGGTTGCTGCGTGTCTCCTTGGCACAAAGAAGGTTTCTGAGACTGCAACTGCTGAATCCCTGGCAGGGATCGGGAGTGGGCTCATTTAAGTTCGCGGCTTGTTGATTGTACAAACCGTCTCATCTAGGTGATTGTCCCAAGTTGGCTGGTCGTCGGGCCGCTTTGGATGTTGGGGTCGTGTGTCACTGTGTACAGTGTGACGGTGTTGCTTTACTCCGGGGGTTAGGCGCCCTGCGGGAGAGCCATTGGGGACGTGAAGGCGAGGCGTGAGATCATGAGCTGCAAAGATATCCAAGGCGTAAAGAGTCAAGACTCAAGACGCATACTGCACGGGCGACATCGCTAGAGCTCTATCGTCTATGGAGTCCCATCACCGTACATTGTACGGCAAAAAGATGGATGATCAAAAATCAAGCCCCTGGGCGGGGTCGAACCGCCAATCTTCTGATTAGAAGTCAGACGCCTTAGCCATTAGGCCACAAGGGCTTGTTATGGGACGTGATTATATTACTTTATATACGTACGTAAGTCAGCTTTCCCCACGACGAATGTCTCACCGAGCACGAGACCGTCCCGCGACTCCCGCCGGTTGGAGCCTGGAGGCCGCCGCCGTTCGTCACGCACAAACCGCACGGGCCGGCTTCTAACTTTCTGGAGGCTAGAAGATTTATGAGCCGTTCCCCGGGCGCGCTCTCAAAAGTCAAACCCCACCAAGATGCAAACCCAGTGGCAAGTGCTACCGTACTCGTAAATACTCCTTGAAGGCACCAGTTTGTGACTTGTGAAGTTGTGACTGTGAGTCTGTGACTTGTTCCAGCCAACGGTTGTCGGTAGGCTGGAGGCTGGGAGGTTTCCTCATGGCCAGCCTCCAGGCCCTTCCAGTGGATACTGTACCTGTGCACTTGCAGAGCGGCGCCCACTGCCATGGGCCATGCGGCATGCCCATAGGTAGCCCGTGGCTGGCACCTCGAAGTCCTGGACTCATCAGAGTCTGTCGGCCCCAACACGGGCAGCCATGTGGTCGTTTCAGTCCCGCCAGCCGCGCTTCCCCCTGGCGCGCTCCACGCCGTTCCTTGACTCTTTTTTTAAGGAGGCGCCCGGCGGCGGCTAGTATACGGAGTACATGTAGGTACCTAGGTAGGTATGTATGTAGTCGTGTTTTGTCGGTCATGCCAACGTTGGACTCGCGGCTCTCATCACAGGCAAGTCGGCGACGGCGACGGCTAGTCGTGGCCTTGTCGCAGTTCCAGCCGTGCGCACTGCGCACTCCAGTGTGTCTACGACTCTACGTACATACGGAGTACATACGATATACATATGTAAATACATAATGTAGGCTGCGGCAGTACATACTCGTACATGCAGCAGTTCTTATGCAGCAGTACTTCGTACATGGACAGAGTATGCAACCCCTACATTTCGCCAGCGGGCCAATCGTAGTGCGGGAAAGAGGGCCAGCCAAGGCAGCCAGGGCCCCTAGCCCCCTAACTCGCGACGGGGGCTGAATAGGAAGAACGAGCACTAAGTACTCCATATGTACTCCGTAGCTTGTAAGGGCCCCGGCTGCTCCACACCGGCCACAGGCTGCCAGTGGCTGCTGCCATTCCTAACGGTGCGTCCTTCCTCAACGCTGACCAATCCCCGCAATCCCCTGAAATCCCCTGACTGTCGTCAACCTCCACTGCGGCTTTCCGCCTGGTCACTTTCTCGAGTCCTTCGCCTTCACAGAGCCTGATCTTGTGCTCCTTTCTTTGCCCTTGTCTTGTTCGCTTTCTTCCCCTTCCCCTTCCTCTTCCCCTTGGCCCATCTTCCCTGGCCCTCGTTTCCTGGGAGCCCTCGTTGCCCTTCTTGCCGTCCGACTCGCTTCACTCATTTGGCTCTTCATTAGGCTTTTTCTGTGGGCTGCTCTGCTTCCAGATGCCGCGCTTCTTCCAATCCTTCCTTCGTCGTGCCATCTTCATCTTTCCTCACCTTCCAGACACCCCCATTTTCTCCTAATTTGCTCTCTTTTCTTTTCTTTCTTGCTTTGCTGTCCTGGAAATTCCATCTTGCGACGACCGCTTCCGCCTCATCTTGACAGTCTTGACACACCCCGTCGATAGATAGTCACCCTGTAGTCTTGGTTCGCTGTTCGTCCGTCCTTGGGTCCAACGGCTCTTGCTTCGATTCCAACCATCGGCCGGCTCCTTTCGCCTCTCGATATTCTTTGTCTTCCCGTACATCTTTTCGAGACGACCGAACGCTTGACACGACGTTGTTGCCAAGCCAAAAGAATTTTTCTCGAATTATCCCGTTCTCTGCCGCACACAACGCAGAGGGTTTCGATTCCATATAACGCCTATGCTACCTGCTTGACGCATCCTTACAATCTAGTATATTTATATCAAACAGAATTTTCTGCGTGCCTGCGCCACATACTTGCTTGTAGGCATTGCGTCGCATTAATCCGTTGCCTACACCGCAGCTTGTTATACGCCTAGCTTTTTCCATTCTGGTCGACTGTCCATCTGTTGTCACTCGCCAACAACAGCAGATGCGCTTGCCAGTCTACTATCTCATATCCTTTCAACCTTCGATTTCCAGCGTCCGCCATCACGAACACCGAGCGCATCTGTGAGAGAAAGTGTGTTTAGGAGACTCAGAGAAGAGACGGAGAAAACGAAGGACAAGAGGGCTCGCGTATGCTCTAGGAAGTTGACGTTTTTGCGATGTCTTTTGGAAGGACGAGTACGGACTACAAAACATCTGCGTTATCGACCGTATCAAACGTCGGGCGGGACTCGCGTCTGGGCTCTCATCCGAACATGCAGAACACAAATGGTGCAGTTGGCCGAGGCGCCCACGGCAACTCTCAGGGTCGTTTCCCTGGTCATGCTTCCAAGCCTTCCAACAGCGACACTGGTTTCTCTCATGGCGCCTTCACATCTAACATCTCGGGATTTGCCGATCGTCATCCTCGTCGAGGTAACATTCCTTCGCTGAACACGCAATCCATAGGTTTGGGACAATCCGCCTCTCCCAATGCAAACGACATGGCTACACCGGGAACCGCGTTCGATATGCAGTTTACTCCTCTTTTGCCTTCGCAGCTTCTTCTTGGTAGCCCCTTTCAACCGGGTAGCCCAGCCGCCTTTGGCAGCTCCCAGTTCCAAACCTTGTCGAGTTTTCAGCAGAACCAAGTTCAAGGCGGCAACAATCAGCAACACGGCGGACTGTCCAGCCCTGTTCAGCAAAGCATACCGTCTCGACCCTATCAGACCCTGGTGTCGCCTTCTACGTATGGAGCCCCTCAGTTCTACCCACCGCAATCGCCGACGGGTGGCTTCAACCTGCAGTCAGGCATGCAGCCTGCGTCTCCTGTCTTGGGCTCTAGTGCCATGACGAATACTAGCAGGACAGTGTATTTGGGTAACATTCCTGCTGACACCACCGCGGAGGAGATTCTCGGGCACGTCCGAAGCGGCCAGATCGAATCCGTTCGTCTTTTGCCCGACAAGAACTGCGCATTTATTTCTTTCCTTGACGCAAGTTCAGCCACCCACTTCCATTCGGACGCCATCTTGAAGAAGCTCTGCATCAAGGGTCAAGACATCAAGGTCGGTTGGGGCAAGGCATCTCAGGTTCCCACGTCGGTAGCCATGGCTGTTCAGCAGTACGGCGCGTCGCGAAACGTGTACCTGGGCAATCTGCCTGAGGAGACTTCTGACGAAGAGTTGCGCGAAGACCTCGGGAAATTCGGCGCCATTGATACCATCAAGATTGTTCGAGAAAAGGGCATCGCATTTGTCCACTATTTGTCGATTGCGAATGCCGTCAAGGCTGTGTCTCAGCTTCCTCAGGAGGCCAAGTGGCAGGCGCCGCGTCGGGTTTACTACGGCAAGGATCGATGTGCCTATGTTTCCAAGACGCAGCAGCAGAATGCGGCACAGTACCTCGGCATCGCACCGGGCTATGCCCATATGCTGACGGGGGCTGATCGGGACTTCATTTCTAATGCCCTTGCGCAGCAGTCAGTGGCGGCCGCCGCGGTGGCCACAACAGCCGGGGGGATCAACAATTTGGGCAATCGAACCATTTACCTGGGCAATATTCATCCCGAGACCACGATTGAAGAGATTTGCAATGTCGTCCGCGGTGGCTTGCTCCATCACATTCGATATATCCCCGACAAGCACATTTGTTTCGTGACCTTTATCGACCCCACGGCTGCCGCGTCGTTTTATGCCCTGAGCAACTTGCAGGGCCTGATGATCCACAATCGACGACTCAAGATAGGTTGGGGCAAACACTCTGGAGCGTTGCCTCCGGCTATTGCTCTTGCCGTGAGTGGAGGTGCCTCGCGCAACGTTTACGTGGGTAACTTGGACGAAACCTGGACGGAGGAGCGCTTGCGTCAAGACTTTACGGAATACGGCGAAGTCGAGCTGGTCAACACTCTCCGTGAAAAGAGCTGTGCTTTCGTCAACTTTACCAACATTGGCAATGCCATCAAGGCCATTGAGGCCATTCGCGGCAGAGAAGATTACAATAAGTTCAAAGTCAACTTTGGCAAAGACCGCTGCGGTAACCCTCCTCGACAAATGCAATCGCAGCAACAGCAGCAGCAGAGTCCGTCGTCCATTGGAGACGGACTGTCCTCGCCTCCCGCCCACGAGTCTCAAAATAGTGGCACCCCTCCGCAGGACGGCTCGTCTTCTCAGCAGTCGGCTGCTTTATTTAACGCACAGAGCAATCCTCTCACCATGTACTTGAGCCAATTGTCACAGCAGCAGCAGCAGCAGCAGCAGCAGCAACAACAGCAACAGCAACAACACCAACAACAACAGCAACAGCAGCAGCAGCAGCGACTGGCCATTCAGCAAGGTCTTTTGTTCAGTACGACCCAGTCATCCCCCAACGAAATGGGCCTGGATGTCTCTCATCAGCAAGGGTCGTTCTTGGGTCACGGTCAATCGGCGAGCATCTCCAACGGCTACGGCTCCAACATGGGAGGATCTGGCCCGACTACGATTGGTGGGTTGCTGGCTCCTGGCACTGGCCGAGGCGCTCACAGCCGAGCCGTCAGCCTTCCAGTGCTTGTGCAGGGGTTTGAAAATGGAGGCAACAGTCCCAACAGCCTTGGCGGCAATGGCCATGATGGGGAAAGGCGTGGTCACCAGTACCAGTCCAGCTTCGGGGGGCTAGGGCCACAGGGCTACGGCCTTGCCATCCAGAGCGGCTTGAATGGATGGGTTGAGGAAGAGGGGCCCAACTAGGCAGTTGAGAAGTATGGAAAAAAAAGATGGGAAGATGTGTGTCAAATTTGCCGAGCCAACCATAATCGGAACGAGGCGGTCTTTTTTTCTGCCTATCTGTTTATAATCGCAGTGTTGGGGGGTCTTTTTTATTCTTCATTTTCCTCTTTTTTTTTCTTGTCCTTCTCCTCTCTATCAATGAACTTTCCGCACACCTTTTCTATTCGCGAGAAACGAGAAGCGAGACGCGAGAAGCTGAACTCGGTTTGATTCATGGTCTCTTGTTTACTATAATCTTGCCCTTCTTTGTATGATGTATTCTCTATATTTCTTTGCTGCATCTCTCTTCTTTTTGGTTACTATCCTTTTAGAGACCGCTTGGGCGTTCGTGATGCCGAGTGGGCAGTTGGAACAGGTGGCCTGCTTCTGGACAAGCAGATAATTGGAAAGTCAGTGAGGTCACTGAGGTGGGGCACGACGAAGCTTTAAGATGGCAGGCTGGGGCTTTGAAGTTTGGAGGGAGGTGGAAGATAGGCAGGGCCGCAGGGGTGACGGCATGAAGACGGGTCGGGCGGTTGCTAATGACGACTAGTACTCCGTAGCTTTGGCGTTGAAACAAATATTCTAGCCGTCGCAACGTTGCCATGATACAGACGCTGGTGAATGTGAGATCGCCAAGTTTTCAATACGCGGCTATAAAAAGCTACCTAGGTACCTTAGACCTAGGTAGTTCAAATGCAGCCTGCAGCGTTTCATTACCCTACCCATGTTCATATCTTGAGTTTCACCGGCCGGCAACCAAGCTTCGTATGTACGTACTCTGTACACGTATACCTAGGTATATGTTATACTCCATGATACCTAATGTAGTCAGTGGTCGTCGGCCTCTGCTCCGGAAACACAGCTCAGATTACAGACGAACTGTAGATGCACAGCAGCCTCATGTACGTACCTACGGAGTATATCGTACATACGACGTACGTACCTGTAGGCTGTAGTCTAACTGTCTACCTAACCTAATGATGCACGTGTGTCTGTCAGCCGGCCCAACCGGCAATTTTGTACCCCACCCCATTTACGCTCATTGGCCCCTCATCACGCCTTCGACGTCACCAACTCGGCGCGTCGGCGCACCGCTCCTTCGAGGGAAGAGCTCTTTTCTTTTCTTGAAGCGGAATGCACCTCTGCAATTCTCCGTTTGGGCGGCCTTTTCGGGGGTGGTGGTGCCGAGACTTGTTGGTGGTTGGTTCTGGGCTTACGGAGTATGTACAGGTATTTTCCTTTCTTTATCCTTGCGCTGTCCTTTGTTGTTTGCCCTTTTTATACATACCTGGCTGGTACAGTACCTAGTTAAGAGCTCACAGAGTTTCCTTTTTCCTTTTTTCTTTTATCTTTGCCTCTTGCATCTTTGTACATCACCTTTTGCTGTGTTTCTTTGCTCTGTCCTTGGCATCGGTTTCTTGTATGGCCTTGTTGTTCGGGACATTTCGCTGATAGCATTAACTACATTATTATTCTGCATTCCCTGCGTCCTGCATCTCACCTCTCACGTTCTACGCTCTTACAACCTACGGGTTTACATTCGTCCTCCTAGAAAGAAGGCATGCGCACCGCCTCCCGGACTGGCCTCCTACAGCCCCCCCTCTCTCTATCTCCGCCCTCTCCCGGGCATGGCAAACCTATGCCCCAACCCCAAAAGGAAGCAGCAGATCCCCGCGGGGCCAGCGCCAGCGAAGACGCCGATTTATCTGACGAGACCTTCATCGAGCATCAGGATGAGGCGCAGGCAGCTCTCCAGCCGGCTATCAGTGCGGCAGCGAGCCATCTGACGTCGTGTGAGACGTCTGCGGCAGAGAAGGAGGCGGCGTTGCGGAGGCTCCTGGGCGGAGACGGAGAGGACGACTCCGAGGGGGATACTGATGCGGATCCTACCGAGAGCAGTTCTATTGGCGAGAATGAAGCGAAGAATACAGATAATTCGAATCGTGTTGGACGAGGGTACTCGTGTCCAACTTCGTCGCCTCAAGACCACCTTCAACAGAACGAGCAGCAACAGCAGCAACAGCAGCACCACGAACCGCCAGAACAGCTCCCTATGCCAACTCCCTGGACCGTCAACAGCGCCTTCGCATCCAATACTGACAACAAAGACTCCTCCCGAACACACCACGCGAAGAGTATCCTTCAACAAGCGTTCAATCCTACGAGGCAGCATCGCTCGTTATCGGCCGGTCAAGAGGCGTTTCGGAAGCTGCAGAAGGCTCTGCCGTCCTTTGGAGGGCATGCTAATTTCTTTCCGTCGCTACCGGCGTCTTTCTTGGCGAATTTTACGGGGGGGGATCGTGATAATAAGCAGGCCTCTCATTCTCATTCTCAGGGCTCCAGTAATGTCTCGTCGAAGCTCGGAGTCTCCAACGGCTCAAAGCCGGGGGGAACTTCCTCGACAAGTCGCCCCCGATCCATGACTTTCAACCCACTGTCTACTTCTACTTCTGATGGCCCCGTGGCCGGATATACAGCTGCTTCGGAAAAGAGGGACAAGCGCGCCTCGTTGCCGGGATCTCCGCGGACGAGCTCCTCGCCCATGTCCCGGCCCCGGCCCCGGCCTCGGCCGTCCATGTTGCGTCGCGTCACGTCGGACGAAAGCATGCTGTACCACAGTCTCTCGCGGCAGTCCTCCCTAGGCGACGACAACAAGTTCCACGATGTGAGAGAAATGGTCAATATTCGCTTCATGGCCATCAAGGACAGCCTTCCCGATGTGCCCAACTTTAAGATGCCCAGCCTGGCGCGGCTGCACGCCGTGTCCCGCATGTCATCCGTTTCGCTCAACGGGCTCTTCTCGAGCACGTCCGACACCAACGCCACTGGCAGACAAGGTCCAGACGCGAGGCGGCAACCGCGAAACTCATCACCTCTGTCGTCATCAAAGACTCCGAGTGTTTCCAAGCCAGCAAGCCCTACTAAGCCTACCAGCAGCACGGCCGCGAGCTCCGCCACAAGCGCGATTGACCGAGTCCTCGAGAAACTTACCGGCGATATCGTGATCCTGGGTGGCTATCGAGGCTCTGTTCTGCGGTCAGCCGAGCCGCCTCACCAGCAGCTCTGGGCCCCCGTGAAACTCGGCTTCAACATGCGCAAGGCGAACCTGGAAGTCGGCCTCCAAGACGAGGATGAGCTCACCATGGAGGAGCGCATCATACCTTCAGGTATGCTCAAGCACGTAGGGCCCGTGGACATTTCGAAAAAGCTCTTCAAAAAGCTACGTTCTTCCCCCAACGTCCGCAACGGCACGCTCCGGATCTGGGATTTCGGTTATGACTGGCGCCTCAGCCCCGCGCTCTCTTCCGAGAAGCTGCGCCAATTCCTCGCCAAGTTGCCATCCAACCGGCCCGGAACACCTCCCTCGTCTCGCGGCGCCCTCGTCGTGGCGCACAGTCTGGGGGGCCTCGTCACGAGACATGCCGTGAATCATGCCCCAGAACTATTCTCCGGGGTTTTATACGCCGGGGTGCCACAGCGCTGTATCAACATCCTAGGACCGTTGCGCAATGGCGATGCGGTGCTCTTCAACGAGAAGCTTCTCAACGCACAGGTCAATTTCTCGATTCGCACATCCTTTGCGCTCCTCCCCGACGATGGCTTCTGCTTCATTGACAAGGACTCCGGAGAGTCGTATCCGGTTGATTTTTTCGACGCCGATAACTGGGCTAGATGGCATCTAAGTCCTTGCGTATCATCCCTTCTCCCGCCGTATAATCGTGAAAAGCAGCAGGGTTCTCTTCACTCGCCTCTTGTGTCGCTCCTCCCGAATTCACTACTCAAGAGTAAGAAGCCGTTGGATATCCAGGCCAGCGGGGCTGTCTCATCATCATCATCATCATCATCATCATCATCATCATCATCATCATCCGCAGAGAACCGCGAGAATCAGGACAGCCACGCCCCAGTTGGTGGTGGTGCTGTTGTTGCTTCGTTGCCATCGCCCCCGGAATCACCATGCTCGCCCTCTCCAGATACCGCCGCCAGCAGAGGAGGTGCGGGAACGTCAGATCGCGAACGATACATGCAGTACCTCCGGCGAACCCTTGCCGCAACTCGCAAATTCCGCGCTGAGCTCGCCCATCGCGAGGCCCATGAGTCTGCGAATGTATATCCCCCCCATGCGGTTCTCTACGGCAAGACGATCCCGACTGTCTACGCGGCGCAGGTGTCTGGCCGAGAAGCCATTGCCTATGCAGATGCCTACGATGACTTGGTCTTCCGACCTGGCGATGGGGTTGTCCTCGCGCGAGAAGCGATGCTGCCGGAGGGGTATGCCCTTGTGCGATCTGGGCGGGTGAGTACTGAGAGAGGGCATCTTACCATGTTAGGGGACTTGCCGTCCGTGGCGAAGGTGCTTGAGGCGCTTCTCTGGGGTCGGCAGAAGGGTATTGGGATGGGGAGACGGGATGGCTCTGAAGGGGGAGGCAAGGTGCCGGTGCCGGTGCCGGTATAGGTATAGGTATAGGTATAGGTATAGGTATAGGTACAGGTACAGGTACAGGTACAGGTACAGGGGGGAGGGAATACCTGACTCACGCAAGCGTCGGAACAGGGTTCTGCCGCCTGCCGCCTGTTTGAGGAGGGTGTGAATAACGGCATTTCAAGGACGTGGAAAGAGAAGAGAAAAGAAATGGTTTATGACCGCGGGGGTCTTGACTCTCGAGAGATGGTGTGTAAAAAGTAGGAGGATCTATTGAGAATCACTGCTCTGTACTCTGTACTCTGTACTCTGTACAATACGGAGCAAGTCAGAACTTGGAACAGATCGGGAAAGTTGAGCCTACGTTGTTGGATAAAGTTATACATATGTAACGGCGCTCGCCGCTGAGAGTGTCTTTGGTGCCCCTCGGCCTCTAGACTCGAGAGATGAGGGGGAGGAGAGAACAGCAAACTTCAAGAATCAAAGCCATTAAGAGACGGCTGTCGGGATGATTAAAGTCAAAAAAAGCATTCACCTTTTCACCTTTTACATATGTATAGTAATCAGTACTTTTCTATTTTTATCTGTCCTCTTGTCTTTTTCCGTGCGAGTCCCGAGTTCCAACCGAGGGGGCGGGCATGTTTCGGCCGAGTGGCCCCCTTGCATGGATGGGCCGCGGGCGTGAGAACTTAGAACTTAGAAGTCCAGAGTCCAGCAAGGGTACCAAGGGCATCGTTATTAACGCGGACTGGAATTCACTTGATGTATGTACATATGTATGTACCAGTGACCACCCATGCTTTGAGCGTTTCACGCGCCGTGTACTCCGTACGCGTGTCTGTCTTGTTTATTCCACGTTAACTTATAACCAGACCTAGGTACCTATGTACAACAGTACAATACAATGTACATATGTACATGTATTTGATGCCTCACCGGAGTCAGTTCACACGCCATGTACAGTGTACTGTAGGTACTAGGTAACTTCCCAGCTTTATTAGCCTTCAGCCTCCAAGCCGGCTGTTTCCCTGCGCAACATCCACTACCATACCTCCATATATACCGAACACAATACGGATTATATACCTATTAAAAACATGCCTTATGTAGGTACATATGTACATATACATACGGGCCTTGCCCTTCGCACCGCCAACCGTCCACGGCAACAATGTCATGCTGGTGCACCTCCTTTTGAAAGGTTCAGGTAGATAGATAGATACCTGTTAGCCGTCTCTCCAGGCTCCGGTCCGGGCACACGAAACACAAAACAAAACAAAACAAAACCAGTGCATCTGGATACATACATAACATACATACATGCATACATACCGTGCCGAGACGCAAGACATTGGTTTGTCGTGGGAGGGTTACATGCAGCTGAACCGACGGGGGCGTCTGCGAGACAAGCCGAGCAGGGCTCTTGGGATTTGGGAACTGTCTTGAGTCCTGTACAGTGTAGTGTATCCAGAGTCCTACTCGGCTACTCCTGCGTCTTTGGGGACGCGATTACATATACGTAATTTATGGCTGACAGTACGGAGCGTCGGAGTACGGAGTAACGTGCTTCGCTTGGGCAACTGGGTTTTGGACCCCCGCGGAGTCGGACTCGGTGAAGTCAGAAGTTGCATCATCATGAGATGAGACCAGTCCACCTTGTTGAAACTTGAAACTTGACACAGTATTTCAGTGTATATACATTCGGAGTTTGTATGAATCTTGTTGCTGGCTGTACTCTGTACTCTGTTACCTGTATGATTACTAACTTACTACATATGTCATATGGTAAGCCGTTCGCGCCGGTCGCAGCGGGAGAAGTCTGTCTGACTTGTTGACACTGGACAGTGGACAGTCTGTTTGTCTCTCTGAGTCTCTCTGAGTCTCTAGTCTGACTCTCTACCTGTTGAAACTTGAGGAGCTCTAGTAGGAACAAGGCATTCCAGTGCAAATGTTCTGACGTGTACTGTCACCTGTGTATTATTGTATATACATACCTTATACTGATACTGCTTGTGTGGTGTTGGAAAGTGTATAATGGTGAATCTTTGGTAATCAACACTGCGTTATGCACGATGAGTAACACTAACTTATAGTAAACGAGTTCGCGGCATATCATTGCGTGTGCTTGGTGCGGATGTTGCGTGAACGTATTCCAAAATCCATTGTCTCCAATGTCCATGACTCCATTCCGCATACACTCGGAGACACTCCGTACGTACATTGCATGAACAAGCGTCCAACTATGCCAATGCATGTCTTGCACTACCAAAACTGTTACGAAATGCAGCCTCGTCTCGTGGGCCAGTATCATGGACAACTGCGGCCTGTGTTCCGCCACTGTTCCCCATCTTGTCCTCGAATCCGTATCGTGTAATCTGTACTCCGTCCTGTGTTCCGAGAATCCGTACGCGTCCCATAGCCTGTGTTGCGTGTCCGTATCCCATTTATATCCGTCCCATATTGAATATTCCATGTCCCAAATCCCAAATCCCATACCCAGGACCAGATCCCATATCCCATATCCCATATCCCGATTCCCATACCCCATCCCATGTCCATACAACTCCATCCACAAAGATACACGAAAGACTTCAAGACCTGTAGAATAACGTTATACATAAAATCGAGTCCGAGTCCCAGATGTCATAAATGACCGCAGCGCGGCCCGCGGGTCAGCCTGAAAGCTTTCCTACTCGTCGAGTCGTCAATGCTGCTGTGACGACGTCTTGCATCGTTTCACATTCGTGCAGTTTTTCTGCAATGGCTATTCCGATGATATGCGCTTAAACACAACGGGCACTTTCTTTTTCGGTTCGGTTCTGCAGCGTCTTCCAGGGTCGGATGAGATTCATTTTCTCCTGTCTTGTCGCGAACATCATGCCCCGAATAAACCCATCGTCGATACCGAAACACTGCAACACTGAAAAGCATCGGAATCTTCCTGCCTTGAATCGGCTCTTGCACAAGGCTAATCGTGAGTACAGCCAGGAAGCGCAAATGCGGGAAAATCCGCCCATATGTGCAATGAAGCACGAGAGACCGGCCAGATAAATTTCTGGTCCAGATCCCTTAATTCAAGTCCCAGGCGTCCTCATGTCCTGAGTCTCTGTCTTCCACGTGTCGTCAATGTAAGAGAATAGTGGTCCAGTGAAAGAAAAGTGAAAAAAAGAAAAAGAAAAAAGAAAGATGAATAAACGCCAGGCGCTCACTGTAAAGAAAGACGGACAATATCCCAACAGTGGTCATGATAGCATGTCCTTTACTTAACTCAACGCCGCTGCCCTGGGTCCCTGACTATGACAGGCATAAAATGATAAAAGGTATAAAGTTTGCAATTTCCGTCCACGCAGAACAGGTACAAGCCATTTCTTACGTGCTGTCGACTCATGAGTCATCCACATGCCAACAATGTCGCCAAAGACACAACGCACCACGGCGGTGGCTGCCACAAAGGTACACGTTGGCATACAGTTCGTATCGCCATCATGATCTGTTGAAACATCCGCTCCTCAGTAAGAACAGGCATGGAAACCTCATCTTGTTCACGCGGCACGAAAATGATTTGTTGCAACGCGGGCATCCGGACAGATAACTGCCGCAAGACCTCGACCGTGAGACTCGCCGCCGTCATGGAATTATACGATTCTCCGACCCAGAACAGCGCGTCACTAATGGCGATCCTACGCACTGAAGCCAGTTCTGATGGATCGCACATGGACAGGCAGGTATGGAACTGAGCATCCGCAGCCATGTATCCGTCTTGTGGACCAAAATAGAGAATGTCGCTCGCCGGGTTAAAGTAAATGTGGCCCGGCCACCGCGCGAATCCGAAAGCAGGTTGAAAGTGCTTGAGGGTGTCTGCTCGAGACTCGGCGCAGACGTGTAGATTGACAGGGACCGAAGCATCCGATGTGCAACCCGCAAAGAACTGATGGTTAGTTGTACAGAGCGGCGCATCACGTAGCGACGGAGAGGCGACGCTACAGCTCATTGGCACCACTCTGGTCGTGGGCAAGTTGAGCTTCCATATCTTCAGCCGAAGCTCTGGCGGGAGCTGAGAAAACAATGGCTGGATGTAGTTGGCAAGTAATAAGCATCATCATGTGACATGTCAGCAATCTCGTTACTGCCTTTGGTTTTCCACATTGGTAGTACGGTCCAGTCGACGCCGACGGGCGTGTGGTGCGATGACGATGACAGCAACAGGGAGACAGGGAGACTGGGAGACTGGGAGACTCACAAATACAGCAGGCGACGACGTGGTCACTGCTTGCTGCCTAGGACAGGGCTTCCGAGAACTCGCTGGCTTGATAGCCATCTCATTCTCAGGAGCACAGAATGCAGTAGGCCATGGACCGTCACCGTGAAAGAATGGTCCCATAGTAGGATGGCTTGTAGATCCCGAGCTCAGAACACACTGAGAAGGGTGCTTGCCCCTTGCGGATTGTCGTCTAAGCCCAGCGGCTGCCGCTGGAATGCCGTTGGATAATGAACTCGGCGAGTAAACCATCGAATATGAATGATGAGGCACAACCGATGCTACTGTATCTGTGTCGACACGGTCGGTAAAAGAATGATCAAGTCCGAACGGAGGGAGGGCTTGTAGTTGTACACCAAGTCAAGAGGACATGACAATGAACCACACGAAGTGGTGATGATGAGCGACGCCGAGTAGATGATACAACAGTGATACTGGAAGCTGTACAGATACTGTTCATTCATCCGAATGTTGTCCTTTCTCAGTCACACGCATATATACACAATCTCGCTCGCTCTCTCATGACTTGTAAGTTGTCTCTTTGCAAAGTACTGAGGGGTAGGTGGGTGCGGAGCTATATAAGTACGCGCTAGTACGAAGGTATACTGATGAGAGACGCGCTTACAGATAAAAGAGGCGAGAGACTGAGAGGTACAGAGACCGGTGTGGAAGGCAAGTTGCAACTGGGGAGCTACCTACCTAGTGAAGGTCCAAGGAAGTTCCCGATACAGACCGTTTGAAGGAATGTCTGAGGCTGTACACACTACACAGTACTGCAGTTGGACGTGGCGGGAATGCGGACGCCGGATGTCGGCCTTGGAGGCGACCACCGGAGACAAGTACAACCAATACATACCTTCCTAATAAAGATACCTCGCAAGTACTCCTCACGCCCAGTCAAGTCAAGTCGGTGCCAGCCAAGGACCCAAGGTACATAGGTAGCGGTTAGGTTGCTACATACTTGCTAGCAGTCTCGAATCCCCGCCTGCGATGGGCAAACACGGCCAAGATGGAGGAAGAAAGCGCTGTTCGGCGACATCGCCGGTGCATGGGTCCAACGTCGATTCTTTCGACGCCGACCGTCGACGGCCAGGGCTTTTGGCTCAGGGCTGCATGAGGTCATACGGAGTAGATCTGAAAGTCATGCTCCTCCGTCCCAGCCTCCCAGGGGACTTCGTCCGAAAACACACACAATGTCCACAGTCCATGTAAGCATACCTACCTACATATCTACCTAGGATGCCACTGCGCCACAGCCACTTCAGTCTTCTGCCTCCAGAGTCCAGAGTCCAGAGTCCAGAGTCCAGAGTCCAGAGTCCAGAGTCCAGAGTCCAGAGAGTCAGAGACTCCAGAAAGTTCCCATCCCGAGTCCTAGGTACTCAGGTGACAGGTCACTGGTCTCCCTGGTCTCCCTGTTGCCGCTCGCACGACGCAGACCGCAAGGCGCCGGGATGTTATCCCCGTGGGCGCGGGTTGCTGGCTGCATTGACAATTTGACAGGGCGGCTTCGTTCTCTGTCCGTTCTTCATCACGACACCCCATGCTTGAGCTGTCAGCGAATAATGGTCTCGTCTGCCGAGGAACCCCAGCGCGAACCAGGCACCGGAACCGGGGTCTCGACCAGCCTACCTAGGTACCAGGTCCCCCGTATGTACCTATGTAGGTGGGTGCAACTCCCGTCGGCTTCTTGTGCATGGGTTGGGCTGATGGCTTACTCCGTAGGTACATACTCTGCTCTGCTGAGTCTGCTCCCATCCGTTTCTCATCAAGGCCAATAGGAGAAGCCCCCTTCGAGGTTGCCTCGAACGCTGCGTGGCCGCCTCTTTGGCCACCTTTTTGGCAGCCCCCTTGTTAAAAGCTGAGCTGTGGCGCGTGAGACCATCACTCGGTCGGCCTGTCCAGTTCCACTGCTACTCGGCGAATCGGACTGTTGCCAACAGTGAACACTGAACACTGGCGGGTGCTGCTAAATGAATCATTGAATACGTATAGGTAGGTATGTATACAATAGGTCTGTAGTCTGTACAATGTATGGCTGAATCGACCAACTTCCAAGACGCAGCAGGATAAGACATCGTTCAACGGTGCGGGGGAGTCGGGAATCGGGATACAATACATACATACATACATACATACATTAGGTACCTCTGGTATTTACCAGACTCGGCACCCACTTACACTGCACACTGCGCAGAGCGCTCAGAACAAATCCGTTCGGATGGACTCATGGAGAGACAAACAGCGCTAATAAGAGTCTAAGCGAAGTCGCGACCTAGAGGTAGGTACCTAATGTACGTATCGTCGTATTCACATACCAAACTCATCGGCGCTTCTACCTACTCCATATGCTTCATTGATTGCCTGCCTGCACGGCCGGCGAGTCCCAGGATTCTGGCTGCTGGACGAGCGCCGAGTTGTGCAACAATTACCATACCATGATGATACCTACCTATCGTATATATAGTAAATGTAGTAGGTCCAGATCCCCAATACACGGTCCTGAGTCCTGACGTAGGCAACAACAAATTTCCCGCGGCCTCACGAGTCACATGTGTCGCCAGGGAGTTGCCAGGGAGTCGCCGAACTTGGGGTCCTTCCGTGGCCCAGCTACCAATCCGCCTCTGGCACGCCCCGGGGTATGTCATACATGATATTGATACAGTACTCCGTAGGGATAGGTGCATATGGACGCATGTGGTGTGGCGCGAACTCTGGTGCTAAATTGATCATTGATGATGGGACTCCTATGTACCTATGTGACCACAAGTCTCTCTTCAAGACATTTGAAATGAGTTTGTGGCAGAGCTCATCATCGGCCAGTATATGTATACTTACATACCTAGGTATGTAGAAGAGTTCTGTGAAACGTATGTATAGGTATTACTAGGTACGCATATGTACTCCGATAGACATTGTTGTCGCCAAGTCCGTCATGCTGCCATGCATATGAAGTTATGAACGCATGTGAACCCCATAAAATCAATGCTTCTCAAGTTTTAACCCTGTCACGGAGGGGCGGAGTCATGTCCGACATCTCAACACCTCGGTTCCTTTTGAGTTCTGTTGTACTTGTAACTTTGCTTGCCGGTTCCTGTTTCATACATTAGGTAGGTAACGAGCGCCCTTCTGCGACGTATTTTCCTGTCAGTAGTCAGTACCTTCGACTGCCAAATTGAAGTTCCCATTTGACGTTGGCGGCAGTCATGCATACACCAGATCTTGGAACCAGGAAGGGCATAAACACCTGCATGATGCGGTAACCGCTCCCGCTGTCAATTATATAGGTATGTATGTACATACGCATCTTTCTGGAGGCCAGGGGAGACAAAGAGGTCAAGTTCTGGTTCTGGTCTGGGGAGGTTCAAATTTCGGGAACTCCCTGGTCGTTGGAGCGGCTGATCGATACCCAGTCCGGCGATAACAGGATGTGTGGCGTCCGGAGCATTATGTATGTACAAGAATAGCTAGCCTGGTCGACTCGGCGCTTGAAGTTGCAGTTCGGCCATGATGTTGGCCCTTGGGCAAATTCCGAGGCAGCTTCATTGGCTGTACGGTATACCTTAGGTAGGTAGATCTCAAAGAGATTCGACGCTCGCAGATAGGTACGCCGTGTACCCGGTAGCATGGGATGGATTGATGGCACATACGGAGTATGTACGCGATACCAGACCCGAGAAATTCCAAATTTTCATGCAGTAGGTATGCAGTCTTACCTCGCGGCACAACGTGGAGTCTGCTTTTCAGCAAGACGAACTTGTGGAAGTCAGCAAGATGAGCTCGTACTTCTTCCACGAACGCTCTTACTGCCTACCACTCGATCAACCCTCAGCAGCAAGATGAGCAGCGTCGCCTCCGACCTGATCGATCAAGACTTCCGCTCTGACAGGCTGTAGGCTGTCACCATAGATGTTAGTATCATTATCATGTTGTGCTGATTCCCTGACGCGGCACGGCCCATTTCCCAGGCGCATTCTCTACCTACCTGCTATGCAGGTACATAGGTACCTACGTACAGGTACCTGCGTGGATCTCGTTCGCGGCACATGAAATGCCCAAGCAGTGGTACTGGTGGCCATCGGTACAGTCTACAGACAATCTACGGGACAAAAACAGGCTGAGTAATAATAAGGTACCTATTAGTCAAAGTCGACTTCACTGCGAGGCTCTATACGCATACATACGAGGTACTGAGGCCGAAAAGCAGCGGTGTCGCTCACAGCGCAGCCAAGAGACGGGAAGAGGGCGGAAACGGTGGGAATAGGTACCTACTCCGTATAATAATAAAGCAGACAATCCGCGGCTGACGGAACGACGGTGAATCGTGATGATTGTGTGGCTTTGGACTTTGGTGTAGACAAGCGGCCCCACCCAGAAGGGTCACGTGCCGTCCAGAAAGGGTTTTGCTTACTCCGTCGTATGTCCGGTCACCGGTGAGTTCTGCCGCCGCCTTTTATCTGCACGGTTTGCGCCAGTGGCAACGCTGTGTTGCCCAGCTTGCTCACCGGTGTCAAGTGGAAACAAGACAACGGCGCCTCAGTCCCCTCGTAATTGGTCGAGTCTCGACTGACCTGATTCCAACCGCCTGCGGCCCGTCACGCACAGACGTCCACGCTTCGACACATTTCAACCAATCCACGATTCAGTCCAACCGCAATCCAATACAAGTTACCTATACGGAGTACAACCAAAAATTCGATCGCCCCCGTCCGAGCTCAGGCGGACGAGTGTTTGTCGTCGACGACACATCACTTGCGAGGTAGCTGCGTCAACAACGTGAACCACCGGCTCTCTGTCCAAATGCTTGGCATCGATGCGGATTTTGTAATCGAACTCAAGATCGTCCTCCAATTTAAAACGAACATCTCCCGGGTGACTTGCCATACATCTTGCATTGATCGACGGCGACAACGTTAAGACGAGGAAGGATTAAGGAACGATATGTCGAACACAGGGCGCGTGGAGCGTACATTGCCACCATCTATCTGTCAACTGGAAGCATCCTAAGATCCTTCGATTTGTCGGTTGCCGCGCAAGCAAAGGAGCCTGATTCTAGTGACATTGCAAAGTACAGTTCGCAGCTAGGCTGTGTCGTAATTCTCGGAAACGAAGCGCAGGATGAAGACGAGTTACTTTTTGTGCTGAAAAGAAACATCATATCGTATACATAGCTCGGAAGCAAGAGCACTCCTCGTAACTCTCTTACTTTTTGTTGAGCTATACGTTATTATATTCACATCAGCACAAAAACCCGACTTATCTTCACCCTAGTCCCTGCGTGTCGTTTCCGAGAATCACGATTCACGACATAGCCTACGCTGCGAATTGTAATCCGTATTGTTGGCAAACGAGCCATCAACAAAGACGTACAGCGTTGCCGTTTTGAGGTCAAGAGGAATGAATGTATTTGAGCCCTCGATCGACATTCTCCATTTGCCACTTCAGTCGCCGATTCAACTGTGCAATGTCAAAATTATCCATGTGTCAATTCGCCCCTGGGCCCTGTGATGGTATCTTGTGTAGTAAAGAGAGCCAGCCAAGCTGCTTTAGCCATTGCTACTGTCCTCCTTCCATTCTAGCTGATCGCTTTTGCCACCGCTTGCTGCTAAGTTCAAGCTTCAAGGTTGCAGTTGATAAAGTAAAATCGAGTGGCATGGCACGACCCGATGGCAACTCAGCTCTGTCATCATGTCATGTGAGATCGGAGAAGCATAATACATTATACGATAGCTCTTATTATTCCCCCTTTTAACGCTACCCGTTCTCGACCTTTTGTCGTTTCCTTCGGCTTCATGCAAGGCGTAGTCGTCATTTCTCACGTCATTTCTCAGTCAGACATGTAGAGCATGAACTCCTGTCTTGTGTTCTTATTTAGCCGGGTCTCGGTTGAAAGTCTCTTACCACTCAGCAGACGACAAGTCGACGGTCGTGTTATCAGCTGCGAACACAACGCAGCTACCCGCGCATATAGAGTACACCAGGCATCGTATAACATAACGGTTTCAAGATCAGTAGCACGACGCCACGCTATGCCAATCATCTCGTAATCGTCTCCTCCTGGCTCCACGCAACTTGTCTTCTAGAAGGAAGGATGTTTGGGGAGCTCGATAAACTTTTACTTCAAGAGCTACTCACATCCGCCTTATCTTGTGTGCCCTGTTTTCTTCCAATCCCGATTCCCGACATTCTATCAATCTACAAGGAAGCGTATCGACTTGCTGAGTGAACGGTGAGACGATGATTTGGCCCGCTTCGTTCTGTAAAGCGATACGTGGCTTCGTACATGTCTGATAGAGTCAAGAACTGAAAAACATCTCGAGCTTGCCAAAATACCCTTCACTAAACTCTAGCATCGACTAGAATCACTAGTGCAAGTAAATGCAAAAAAATAGTTTACGATGTTACTCTACCTTGGTCTGCGTAGCGTTGCGCCGTGCCACCGCATTGACCAGCTAACAACTTTACGAGAGCGATGCTCAGATCATCATGGAATGGATAAAGTGCAATGACCCAACCGGTTATCTCTTCTTTCCCAGCACTATTCCTTGACCGTGAAGAACCAGGCGGGAGGAAACGACTCAACAAGACCCGTCTATTCACCAGCGGCAATGGCAGACAACTATTATCTCGCCTCTCGACGATCGCCGTCTCCGGCCGAATCCCTCCTCTTCTCGAATCAGGCTTTTAGTGATCCGTCTCGCCGGTCGCCCTCCCCGCAATTTTCAATCTCCGACAGACGCAATAGCCAGCATGTTCGGAGATCAAGCCTTGAGCCTGTGTTAGAGAGTGAAACCAGGGACATGGCCAATCAGCGTTACCCTGTAAATCACGGTGCTTCTAGCACGCATCCGAAACCCAATTTGGCCAAGCCAAGAGTCCCCAGCTCGGCCAGAGTAAGTCATCGGGTATCATCCAGCGGTTCCCTCCGAAACTCCCACATTGGGGCGCGTGATGGATTCGTTCTCTTGGCTGAGGTAAAGACGAACGTAGTGGTAAGTTTTTGTGAAAGGCGTGGAAAGTACGAAATTCCGCCAGGAGACCAGATGGAAAGAACTAATAACAACAAAGATCACGAATGAGTATCTCTTCATGAACGAGCTCTCATACCATTTGGCGCTTCGCTATGGTTGTCCACTCAGCTCCATAGTCGTCTCTCTGCAGCACGGAATCTGTTTGCTGCATGGTGGTTCGTTTGATCCAGCATATATTCTCACCATCACTGGTCGAAAAGATCAGATCACGGATAAACGCAACGTGACGGTGTTTCAGGATCATTTGCAGCAAGCTATCCGCGTCACACCAGCCAGAGGTCTTGTTCAGTTCGTCTCCACAACTGAGCACTCCGTGAGCCATGGAATAAGCGTTGCGACTTGTGCAAAACCGCTGCCGGTGGCTCGAACACCTCCGACTCTTGAGGTTCAAAGAATGAACTCGAGACGAGTCAAGGTATGAAATGCCTGCAGCTCTCTTTCGGTGCTGTTGCTTTCAGTTGACATAGTTACTGTTCTGTTTCTAACGAGTTTCTGAACAAGAATAGTCGCCATCCTCAGCCAAGGTAGCAAATGGGCGTTCCGCAGCAACTCCAGCCGACAAAGCTACGGAGCAAGTGGTGGAGGACAGAAAGACGCATCCATCGGTAACGGGACGGAAGGCAGGCGATGATAGCTCCGGATCTGTGTATGCGCAAAGCAGAACGAAAAGGAAAGGGATTCTCTACAGTCTGTTCGCGAGGAGTTGATAGAACGCAGAGCATCTTGTGGGGAGAAGGAAAGAAGGAAGACGCAAGTCCGAAAGAGGAACGAACGAAGTTGAAGGCACAATGGTTTTACCGAAATTCCTCCAGTAGTCGCATACGAAGTACATACATGTACTCCGTAAGTTGTAACGCAATAGAACTGGTACCTAATGACAAATGTACGTACATACGGAGTACATATCTGAACATTGTACTCTGTACTGTGCCTAGGTACCTCCAGGTACCTACCCGATTGGGTGTCGCCATGCGTCTACTCCGTAGAGCCCACTTCCCAAGCGTCATTGCATTGGGTGACTGGGGCCCCTGGGGGTACACCGTACCAGGTACCGGTATGTATTGAAACCTGAGTCTCTGACATCTCGAGTCGTGAGTCGTGACATCTCAAGACGACAACACAACTCACTCGATCTATTCGCGACCGACAATTCAATTCCAGACGCCAGTCGCCAGATTTCACTCGTCAAAACACGCGCCACTCGGCTTAAGTAGCGTGTTTCCATCACCGCGACATCTCTTTGTACTCAGTGGCCAGCTTGCACACCCGTACCTTGTCTGAACTTTGAAGAGGTATCCGTTCCCATCTCATCTCGCCTTGGGTCGTCGAGACGTTGATAGGCATAAACCCCAGCGACCTGCGTCCGTGTAGAAGATTTTATCACCTGGCTTCTCTTGACGCGAACATCATCTGCTAAGCTTTGTCGGAAACTCGAACCCTGGCGCCCTCGTTTGTCATCTCATCATCTGCAAGCACACATCACATACGCCCAATTCAGTCCAACGCTTCAGGCTTTCAGCCTTCGACTCCTTCGGCCATCTCTCACATCTTCCCCTACTTTACCTGCTCTTATCCGTTCAGATTGTGTGTGAAGTCGTGACTTGCAGATCATGGCCGACAGAAGAGAGGTGCGTGCATTCATATTAATTTTCCTAGCTGTTACATTTCCCATTCTGTTAGTCACATTTCAAGCAACGTCTTCATGGTCACCCTCCCTTCTTCTTCAAGCCTGTTCACTCGTGTTCTACTCGCTTAGAAAGACCTTGGACTCCCTTTGAGCTGTGCTCTGTTCCAGACAGCTTTCTTTCCCGGCTGAACGATACATACACCCCTTTCCCGACTTGTCGAGTGGCGTGGCGTACATTGGTCGCACAGCAGAGCATTTGCCTTTGGTTTTATTCACTTTGTCGTCTTGTTCCGAGAATTGCAACAATTCTGTTGGTGTTTGGGCTCAATGACGTAGCTCGTGCCTCCCCAATGATGTGATATCGCGACCACGCCGCACTTTTCTTCTTTAGGAATATGTCACGTCAGTTGCCATGGCTGTGGCACTGGTATAGGCTCTCAGCACCACCTGTTTTAGCTAAGAGTCTCGGTATCGTTGCCGTCATCGAGAGAATCTATAAGTCGACGCCGACTTGTGGGTAATTTGGCGTTGAACTCGGGAGTGGCAGAATCACCCATAATGTTTTGGAGATGCTGCAACAGGCCCGTCAGGATTCTGAGGCGAAATCTCAGACATCCCGATCCACAAACTTGGATCGACTGAAGATAGCCAGACCACTCTGCTGCTCCGGGGCGTGGTGGCGAGGGTCTCGAGCAACGACCAGAGAAATTTGGCCCTGTTTCATTCGGTGACAGTCGCCTGCTGACTCCTGGTCTGACAATCGCCTCATTGGAGTGGTTCGGGTTTGGCCTTGACCAGAATGTGGCTAACGCATTTTCCAGTGGAATATGATGCGCACACAATCCCCTTCTCTCACTTTGTGGACGTCGTCATTCTTTTGGAGACGACAGGCGAGTGCCGATGGCCAATTCATGTTTCCAGAGCGCTTTCTTTACGTACTTTTCTATAGTGCCCATCTCAGCGCTTTACTGCAATGACGTTAAACCCTCCGCTTCACGAGATTGTGCTGGCAGACATAGGGGATGACTCAAACTTCACCGTGCGCTCTTCATCGAGTATCATGAATTCAGCAAAGCTAACATTGCAACGTATACAAACGCAGGCTACGGCTAGCGGGCAGAAAAAAAATGTCGCTCAACCAGGACAGAGTGCTTTGGGTGTGGCCGCCAAGGGGAAGCCTCGCCTGCTGCTGATGGGTCAGAGAAGGTGCGTCTCATTCCTTGAAATCCTAGAGTAAAGAATGGCACCACTGATGCCATAGCAGAAGTGGAAAATCATCTATTTCAAGTGTCGTGTTCCACAAGCTACCCCCGAACGAGACGCTCTTCTTGGAGTCGACAGCACGGATACACAGGGACTCTATGGCGTACGTCGGTATCTTTTATGTCTTCGCAGAACCTCTTTGAATGATGTTCTAGAGCTAATTCGATGTGTAGATCCTTTATGGACTTCCAAGTCTGGGACTTTCCAGGACAGATTGATGTCTTCGATACTGTCAATTTTGATATGGACGCTATATTTGGAGAATCAGGAGCCTTAATCTGGGTTATTGATGCGCAAGACGACTATCTGGAAGCCGTATCAAGGCTCAACGCCGTCATTCTCTTACTACAGCGCGGCTATACCCACATGAATATTGAGGTCTTCATCCATAAGGTCGATGGCCTCTCTGATGACTACAAACTCGACATACAGCGAGATGTTACAATTCGCATCCAGGATGAACTGTCAGATCATGGCTTCGAAAATGCACCCGTCACGTTCCACCTTACATCCATTTATAACCATTCCATTTTCGAAGCTTTTAGCAAAGTGATCCAAAAACTCGTTCCCCGACTGGGGACCCTGGAATCTATGCTTACAAATCTCTGCCGAACTTGTCGTTTCGAAAAGGCGTATTTGTTCGACGTCCTTTCAAAGATATACATTGCTACTGATAGCGCAACGGGCGATATGGCCAGCTACGAAATATGCAGCGACTACATCGACGTCATCATTGACATCACAGAAGTATATGGCACATGGCAAAGGAGCGAGGAAACCCGCAACAAATTGGAAGGTGAACCCTGGAATGCCAAGCTCGAAGACCAGATCGCCTGTCCGACAGCAGAGAGCTGCTTCGTGCTGCACGATAGTAACAAGCCCATTATGCTACGCGAAGTAGATCGCTATCTTGCATTGGTGGCGATTATGACGGACGATTCTTACGATCGGATGCCATTAGTCAATATGAATGTGGAAGCTGTGGTAGACGGACTCACCGAGTTCTTCAACTTGACCAAGCCACGCCAGTAGCTGTGCCTGGTAGCACAGAGAATGAATATCAAGATCAAACAACACAACTGCGCAGGGGACGCATGAGAATAGAAGAGGCATTTATTCCATTTGTTTCGCATTCCATCTCGAGTTTCTTTGATCTTCCTCCGATCCTGAAGCGCGATTGCCTTCTGAGTATGTGGGATATCTATATATACACGTGTGCTGAAGAATGATTGAAGACTGAAAAAGCAAGGTAGAAGAATCCGAATTCATACAGCTTCTGGCATCATGCGTCGTAGCGACTCTACATATTTATCTCAATCACGCCCAACCTTGCTCCTATCCGTTTTTCCTGGCAGCGCCTAACGTCGCTTGTTGAGGCAGCTTAAACGCGCGCCACATCAACCTGTTATCCGCCAACAGACAAATTCTTTCCGGTATCTCGCTCCGGAGATTCACCCTATCGTGAACCTCCATCCGAACAGGCCGCATTTCGTATTCTGGAGGAAGGACGTACTCCGCCAAGTAGCTCGGCAGGTCAGACACCACAGCCGAGGCACTGTCTTCTTGGCCCGCATCGTAAGCTGTATATACCACATCGGGCATCTCCAAGGGGAGGAATAAAACCACGGTTTTTTTGTCGTCTATACGTTTCGGCAAAGAAGGAGAAGAAAAAGTCAGAAGAAATCATAGTCTTAGTTTGGGGCTTGCAGAGAGAGAATAATGTTGTATGTATACGTAAAGTAAACTGTGTGTATCAGGATAAATAGCATTCTTTTTCTCACCTTGTGAGCAAACGAGGACAAGGGTCTCGTCGTTGAAAAACTTGGCGTCAATAAGGGATCTTGCGCCGAGGTCTATGCAAGCTCTCGTAGTAGCCCGCATGGCGCTGATTCCATTGGTTATATCGATGGTCGACCGGAAGACGTGCACTGTAGTTTGAGTTGAGGGATTGAGTAAGCAATTTTCATCAAAGGGGGGCGTCAAATGAATTGCGATGCTTTTTTATAAGACAGACTGATGAAAAGGGGAGGAGAAGAAAGTGAGGAATTGTATTGTGCCGGAGAGAGAGGATGAGGTTGATTGGTCGGTGATGCAGATTGCAGGTACCTTTGTTCGTAGTTTTGGCAGCGAGGACCGTGTAGATGGTTCCCTGCTGCTTTAGAGTTAGCCCCTCCGCGCGTGCATATATGTATATGTGCAAGACTTGAGAAAGAGCATGGCAAGATGGGCAGAAACATACATTTGCGCTTGTTTCACACATTCTCAAGTCTATTGTGGTGATAGCCTCGCCAACAGACAGTTTGAGGGGCGATCCGAATCGAACACTCCGTTTCTTTGCCTCAGCTATACCACTGAAGATCCTGCTCGACCACGTGGACAGATACGATACCAGGAACTCAACATGCTGAAGAGCCCTTCTAGACGCTTGCCCAGCCTCCTGCTTCTTGAGCTGCGCGTCCAGAAGGGGCAGCAGGGCGAAACCATCTTCAATGTGGTCCCAGTCTGCCTCCCAGTCTTTTTGGGGGATATCATCAAAGAATACATCCACGGGGCTCCGAGTCAGATATCTTTCAATATACGTCAAAACCCTGGATGTATTCATCGTGGCTTCCTTCTCAGTGAGATCGTCTGTCTCTGAGGAAGAGGACGCAAACCGATCAATCTGGAAGCGCAGCCAATTGGAGAAGGTCTGGAAGGACTGCAGCTCGTCCATGACATTAGAGAGGATTCTGTGGCCAACGAGGCTGAGACAGCTGATGATGTCGAGTCCTCGATTGATTTGTGCGGTGGAAAAGCCATTGTCTTCCCGGTCGTCGTAGAATTGCGCCAAGCCGCGCAGGCGGCTGAGTATGACAGCGCAACGCTCGAGTGCGGGGAGGAAGTTCTCGTGAACTAAGCTGCGGAGGTTTTCTAGTCCGGAAACTACGGCCTTATCCCAGCGCTTATGCCCCTAAATCGAATAAGCTTCATTAGAGATCGTGAATTGTCTGAGAAGGGCCAAGTGTAGAGAGGTATGAGAGAGAACCGAATGCCAAAAGAACCTCGAAAAAAAAAAAAAAAAAAAAAAAAAAAAAAAAAACAATCGACTTACTCTTTCCGTCAGACTATCAACTAGCCATTCTCTGACAGGTTCATGAGCATGTCCTGTGAGTACAGTGTGGTATAGAGCAGGTACAATGCTCCGAGGGCCGCTTGAAAGCTCTTCGAGGTCACCCTGGACGCTGCGTAGAAAGCGACCGGGAAGCTCTCGAGCGCTCTTCCATTCCACTTGCATGTGAAGCTGCGTTTGTTTGATATATCGCAGCAGCTTCTGCAGTGTAGTCAGCTTGGTCCCCAACAAGGATAGATTGATGGATGACGAGGAGATAAATGGCAGGTCCATTGGAATCAGGTGCACATGCGCAGGTTCCGAGTGTGGTTCCGCATAGAGGAGTGCTTGCGTGGGCAGCTTAGCATGCGCAACATGAGCAACCAAACGGGAGACCGAAGATGATATGGATGCTACTGGACTGGGAAACGATCCGATCAAAAATGAGTCATAGATGCTCAGTTGAAGCTTGCCATCGCTGGTGCCGACCACGACCACATTCACCTGCTCATATTCCTCCGGTTTAGGGGAGCGGAATAAGAACTCGATGCCTGTCCGAAGGGTGAAGACAGTTGCATCGTCACTAGAGAAGCAGGAATGATAAGGAGACCGGTTAGCAAGGAGACACGGGGGATCCAAAATAATATGAGTTAGGCCAGCATAAAATGAAGTGGAAATCAAGATAGAATCTCTCGGAAGGAGTGAAATATGTTGGGCCCAAGTAGTAAATGAACGTACTCTCCTCCGGCACTACCGACTGGTAATGGACTGATTTTGGGCAAAGCCGTATCGACTTCGAGAAAAGTGAGCTCCTCAGGTAGATTTGGCGATATGTGGCTGTCATCGGCAAAAGACGTCAACTCGTTCACGATCTCGTCTTGAAGACGCGGCAAGAACTCAGTCACTGTACTCGCAATAGTGCAGCTAGCCCAGCCAATGTGTGTTATCCTGGTATCATCATTCGCGCACACGGCAACGTGGTGAGCCGCCTTATTGTTCTCCAAACCCATGAGGCGAACAATGCCATCACTCCAGCCCACGGCCAAGAATTGACCTAAGTAGAAGACGTCAGCCAGGATTGTTCAGCTACTGTGTGAATTTCAGGCCCTTTCATTTTCGGTCTTCTGAGGTGAAAATTATTAGGCACCCATACCATCTGGTTTCCACGTCACAGTAACTACCTCTGCGCCGACTTGGTGGATTTTGGACACAATCTGTTCTGGTGG
Organism: Claviceps sp. LM84 group G4; assembly: GCA_018360345.1. Taxonomy (NCBI): domain Eukaryota; kingdom Fungi; phylum Ascomycota; class Sordariomycetes; order Hypocreales; family Clavicipitaceae; genus Claviceps; species Claviceps sp. LM84 group G4. The sequence goes on from SRQH01000064.1 coordinate 47,619, forward strand.
CCGGTAAATGAGCAGCTTTCTGCCGACTGCATCCCACGTCGTCGAGAGATCGAGTGAGGGACAGCTCAAGGGGAAGTTATCTGGGGCTTTGGACTCAAAGACAGTCTCGCTGTAGAGAACCAATTGCTTTGGCTTAGCCGTCATGGTGTCGGCCATGGAGGGCGCGAGCCACTAGCGGTGAAGGAGAACAGAATAACGACGACAGCAGCGACGAGGAAAAAGAAGAAGAAGAAGAGGCCAAGAATCAACACATGGCGCCTTTCGGTGACACCTTGATTCTTCACCGTGGCTGGCGCGTACAAGCGGGTTGGAACTTGGCACGCGTCGAACGTGGTAGTGTGGTGTGTGAGGCAGGTTACAGGTACAGGTATGTATTGTGTAGAAAGTTAGAAACTCGCACGATGATGCACCCCACCGTCCATCGCATACAATCTTGACACTGATGGATCATGGAGCAAAGCACAATGAGTTTCCGTTTCCGTTTTCTATTATTTTTTTCGAATCTACGGAGTATGGTTGCACAGTTGTCGCCGCCGATAGTGAGCCCAAACGGATCAGCCTTTTCTTCGAGTCCATCTTTACTCATTAAACGTCTTCATTCTGAAGCAGTGAAGCACAATGCAACTCGACTACGACCACCATCTTGATCGTTATTGCGATATTTTCCATCTCTGCCAACTTCTACATCACGTTATCTCAGCTAAAGACTGTTTTCCACAATATACAGTTCTTGTCTCTTTCCACTACTTGATCCCCCTTCTCGCTTCAGAGATGCCGTACAAAACCTCCTTGCACCCTCTCCATGCACAAATGCCCATGTCTACTCGATAGCGTAGTTGTCGGCATGGGATTTTATATCCTTCGAGAACGTGATATCTTCGTCCTCCTCTAGGAGAGATACTCTGGTGACCTATCATAATGATAATTAGCTGCTTGCCTGATCTATAGGATCAGCTGCCGGGGGTACGGCTACTTACATCTACGTCAACATATGGTGTCGTCTTGCTGAACCTGACAGTCATGGGGAAGAAGTCATTCTCGTCACTGCTCTCAGCTTCAAACTCGAATGCGCCATTCGGGTTCTCGTCGTCGACTGAGCCAATGTTCCACTCTAGCATATCTCCTGATACCTCGTACGCAGCATCAAAACTGGAAACAAGAGGCTCGTTTCCTGCAAAAGGAATCGCTACACTGACGTCCGTCAAAGCATCGCCACCAGTGAGCTCATACTCGATCGTTACGTTCAACTTGCCATCGTTGTTATTGATCCACACGGTGAAAGTAATTGGGCAGGCAGTGGTATCATCAACTTTTGGCGAAGCCCTCCACCGCAGAACAGCGACAGAATTGTTGACAGGAAATCCACGAGCGGCGTTGCTCATCTGAATAGTCTTCGAATTATTGAAGAGGTTACGGTCAACGTTAGGATGTGTTCGGAACTGAGCGCCATGAGATGGAACGGCCTGCAACCCAAGCTTGATCTTCGTTAGGTTGGGATCGGAAATGCGAAGGGCCAGATCACCGCTGATGGACAATGAATTGACGGCGCCTTCCCGAGACAGGTTGGCAGTGATGGATTCGGAAATAGTGACGTGGACAGCGTCGCGATCAAAGGTTGATGAGATTCGTGGCTCGGCTGGTACGGCGGCCGCAGCAGGCGCAGGAGTGACAAGGGGAGAGTCATCAGCTTGACCACCCATGTCGCCGCGAACTCTCTCAAACATGTCAGTAGTTTTGGACTTCTTGCCCAACTGCATGCCTTTTCCTTTGGGCGCCAGCGGCCTGTCCATCGCGTTAGCCCGAACCACGTTTTGCGCCACCAGAATGCACAATGGGAAACAACACACTTATTAAACGTCTTGTTCTTCTCGGCTTCGTATGAGTCATAAGAATCGACACCACTTGGTTTCGAGGGGGTCGTGTATGTAGGATAAACAGGTGCTCGTGGCACGCCGCGTCCAGTCCTGGCAGTCTCCTTGCGCTGCATCTCGAGTTGCTTGGCCTTTCGTTTTCGTTCCTCGGTAGCCTCGAGCTCTTTGTTCTACATTGACAATCAGTATGCATGCATTACCATTTGAAGGAAACCTCCAGATTGCAAGAATGGGCATACTCTTGCGATAATGTCCTGAATGCGCTCTTCGTGACTCTCCATTTCCAAGAAGGTCTTGATCTGGCTCATGGTGAGGTTGTCTCGATATCCTAAGGTGACCACCTCGTCAAAGGCACTGAGGAGCTCGTAGGCATTTCGGAGGATCTCTCTCTCATCAAGGGTGCGGCATGTGCTGGTGACCACCTGGGCGAACAGGTGTAGAGAATCAATGTCTTGTAGAATATTGGACTGCTTGTTCGTGATGAGCACCATGTAGAGCTCATCAAGAGGCTGATAAACGAATCGGACATTGTCCTGCTCGACCGTCGTATGTTGGGTACCGCTGTCGGCTAACTTGGGGAATGAGGCCAGGAGAGCTTCTATTCGCGACCGTGGCATCTCTCGAAACTGGCGGGAGAGGACAGCTTTCCCCCCGCGGGTGCAGATTGACGCAGCCAGAACGACCTGCGGCCAGTCAGCAATTGGTCTTTGCAGAGACGCTTGAGACGCTTCGGAGGGAGATGCGCACCATTTTGGCAATTGTTGTGTCTCGCAAGCCGAATATTGCAGACGTGCTTTTGCTGTTCTGGACGATTGGAATACGGCAGCGTTAGTTAGACGACAATCGATCATTCACATTGAGGACTCGGCCACGATTCCCACTGTCACGGTCGGTCAGGCCAAGTCAGCAATTGCCAATGAGCCTTGAGGTGCCGCGGACGGTGGGGCGACTTGCATGAGGAACTTGGATTGATTGCTCCGTCAAAAATCAGCAAGCGCAGGGGAAAGGGCACAAAAGATTAGGTATGTACATACGTCCCGTTTCCCCTCTCCATTTCGAGCTAAGCGTCAATTTTTTGACCTCTGCTGGGCGGCTGAAAATTGAACGTCACAACCACCACACCAATATTCTTGTCTTGTCAGCAAATTCGCCAAACGACCCTGCTCGTTTTTCCTCCTGCATCACAGCTCAGCTCCGATCTGCGCTTCGAGAACAAGGCAGGATTTTTCGACACCGGGTTCTCACTCGTTCTTGTTCCTAGCCGATGATACTTGAACAGACGGATGTCCTCTCCCACGCCTTATTCAAGCTCTTTCCTCGTCCGTTTCCCATGCCTAGCCTCGACACGCGCTAGTGTTATCAATCCGACCATCTCGAAAGCAGCTCACAGTAAAAGCGTCAAGATCCGCTCTCAGCCAAATATCTACGGTGAGCTATCACCATAGCCATGACTATGGCGGAAATAGAGATGGACGTCGACATTGCACCGCTGTACAGAACAGCAGATGATGATTACATCGACTACGATACCGATGCAGAAAATGCGCTAGATTGTGAAGACCAACCGGAATCCATCCCGGACGTATCGCTGTATGAGAAAGAAAATACCAACAGTGGGCAACTAGGTCACGATGATGTGGCATACCTCGAACAAGAAGAAGAAGACTCAGGCCAGACTGTAGGCACCCAGAACGAAAGCGTTGCTTTGGTATCAATCAGTCCGGGACACGAGTCATCCCACGAGATCGACTATGATGTCGAAGATGCATCGATCATGCACACTGTTGAGAGTCCATCCGAGACTCTGGCTTTAGCTGCTGGTGAGCAAGACCCGGGTGATATTTCACGCGCTGAAGACACCCTGGCAATGCAAGAAGTTGAGGGCCAGAACGATGACCAGTCTGAGGCTCAGGTCGAAGACCAAGCTGGGGATCAGACCGAGGAACAGGGTGAGGATCAGGGCGAAACCCAAGTTGAAGACCACCAAGTCCAAGTCGAACATCACGAAGTCCAGGTCGGAAACCACGAAGTCCAAGTTGAGGACTACGAAGTCCAAATTGAACCCCGCGATGTCCATGTTGAAGAGCACGAAGTCCAGGTCGAAGATCAAGCCGATGATCAGGAAATAAGCTGGGAAACCGAGCATGATGAACTTGAAGAGAAGCTGGAATCCAGTATTAAGGAGAGTCACTCTACGACAGCGGCCAATGACCCTAAACACCAGAAATATGACGGGCAGCAAGACAAAGCTCACGCAGATTTTGCTGAGGAGTCTGGCTATGATGCGAAACACCAAGCACTCGATGAGGATGTAGATGAAGATGTGGATGAAGTCCTAGACAAGACTGAGGCCGTGGAAGCTGGTGAGAACCGTGGAGAAGGATCTGATACGGACTCCAACCAGTATCCTGCAATTACAGTTCAGTACAATGGAGATGAATTTCCTTGCTTTTCCGCAAACTCAGACGGCTTCTTTTCTCACCTGTCTCTTCTGGATGAAAGCATGCAAACAGTGCTGGAAAGCTTTCGAGAAGAAATCGCAAATGAGCTCCTGGCCGCGGACGAACTTGTTTTCCAAGTAGACGAGCTTGGACTGGAATTTGCAGAGGTAAATTTGTATCGATCATTGTTCGGACAGGAGAAAAAGAAAGAAGCTGACCAAATTGATAGTCATCTTCGCCAGATCTGCTCGCCAACTTCACATTGAGACAGGTCACTGAAATTTTCGACGTCCTGGTCAAAAATCAAGACCCTGATGATACAAGGCCACTTTACACGTACCTATTCACCAGACCTAGTACCAGCAAACGCTTTGACTTTTTGATGGAAAGCGCCGCCGAGGGAATGGGACTGGATCAGGTCAACCACATTTATGAACCCCCAATGCCGCTCGCCCACGTAGTTGACATTGGAGATGACTCTGTGACCGAAGACATCGAGATGCAGTTTCACGAGTTTGACAGCGCAGAAGATGACGAACCGATGGAAACCATTCATGATATCGATATATTGTACTCCGAAGCTCAAATGAACGGCCTGAATACAGGCGATGATGAAGTATCACATCAGGGGGAGCTCATTTCGGGGAGTAGTCCAACTGGCGCGGGCGAAGGTCATCAGGCGGTGGAAGAGGGGATCGTGGTTTCGGGCGCTCTCGCTGCGGAGCATGATGTGGGCGACGGTGAAGAAGTTGTGCAAGTCGAAGAAGAGGCTACTTTTGTGGCCCGCTCGACACCGACTGTCCATGATGCCAGCGACGCGACTATTGGAAGCGAATTATCAGAAGAGGCTGCGGCCGCAGCTGGTACTGCAGTCGAGCTTGAGCGAGGCGAAGCGGATGAAATGCTGGGCATCGATTTTGACGACGAATCAGTGGTCTTGACGGCCATGAATGGTGCCGGTGCGGGTCGACACGAAGTCGAACATCAAGTCACACAAGATACACAAGATACACAAGACACGCAACATACGCAACACACGAATGATGACGAGAACATGGACGCCCAGGTGAACGGTGCCAGCACTACGATCACGTTGTCCAAAGACGACGTCGACATTCAATATGCCCCTACAGAGTTGGACACCGTCAGCGGCGGTGCCGATGAGCTCATGGCCAACGACGAAGCCGATGAAGACGCCGAGGGTGAGATAGATTGGAGAGACGATGAGCCAGAAACACTTCTGGATGATGTCGATGAATATGCATCATCCAACACGGCCAAACGAGCCCGGTGTGAGACAGAAAACGACGCTGGAGACGATCAAAGTCAGTTCTTTTCACCAATTTCCAGGTTAACCATGAGGCTAATCGCTATTCTAGATGCCAAGCGTCGACGGTCGTGAGATTGAAATGATGTTATGATACTAACCTCCCTTCCCTCCCCTCCGATGATCCTTACTAGTATTCATTCCCCCTTATAGCCCCCTCCTTCTCAATTCTGCAATTGCATCGCCCAAGAGCCACTGGACCACAGTAAGGTGGTCATCTAACCAAACGCTCGATGCTTCAAACAGCAGCAAACACCAATGTTTCCCCGGACAGCGCAGCCGCACTCTACTCGTTGTGCTGCAAAGAATTAAAAGGTAGGAACAACTGAAACCACGCTGACCATTCAAGGAATATCGTGGAACGGAAGCATACGATGGTCATAAAGCAAAGGAAGCTGCAAGACAAGATGTTGTCAAAGTTGGCTTAGATTGACACTATGTTACATTGTCTTTTTGCACTTTGTTCTCACATCTTTGTCACATGACGCCTATTCCGCGATCCAGGCTTGGGATCCCTCTTAGTCACACCCCCCAAATGGCCAACAAGAATGGCCGGGTAACAGCTAAGCGACAAGGACCTTCAAAGACGCAACGAAAGAAGCACCCAAATTGTTGACGAGGACGAACGGCAGTGTAGCTTCAGCGGCAACTCCAGACGAGGATTGTATCAGCTGGGGCGTTGGCGTTATTTCAGGAAAATGCCGGTTGGTAACTGCACAGCCGGTCGAGTCACGGCCGAGTCTTTTCGCCGTTGGGCAACCCCATGACTTGTTGCTGGCACCGAACATGTACTTGTAGAAGGAAGTATTTGGTCTACACATTGCTCCATATTAGCATGGATGGGCTGCTGAAGGTACTGTAGTTGTTTTCATAGGGCCTTGATGGTTTGGATTTGGGACGGTGCAGCGAGCAATTAGTCACTTTTAATAGTCGAATGTACTGCTCTTCTCGGCCAGCCTCTCTACTCCGTACGGAGTACATACTTGAATACCTAGACAGGTATGTTACATGTATGTACCTACAGTACCTTCTAGGCAGGGCATGTGCGGGCATTCCAGCGCAGCTGACAGGTCCAGTCCCGGGCCCATGCGATCTACTCCGTAGAGACTATAGGTACATAGGTATGTACCTACTATGCACCTACGGAGTACCTAGGTAGGTATGTAGACGGCGATCTGACACTAGTGGCTGCCACCACGAACTTGCGTCTTTCATTTTATTCTTTTTCATTCGCCTTCTATCCCTGTTTCCCTTCATCCTTTGCCTTCTTCGTTTTATTTTGTCCCTGCTCATCAGGTCCCAGCCGTTGCTAATACATAGGTAGGTACATACTCCGTACATGACAGGCTGAACGAAACAAACCCATGTTGACGTTTGCCCCGGAAGCAATGCCGCCCCGCTGCGAATCGGCTTGGGCGGCGAGTGGCGCAGCTCCCCTTGTGGCCGTGCACAATACCCGGCCGCATTGAGTACGGGACTACGGAGTACCTAGTAAGTACATAGGTAGGTAGGTATGTATCCGTATACCTAGGTAGGTACAGCCTGCATTTTCGACCGCTGCGGAAGTATCAGTTGTAGGAGGCCACAGCCCAATTGTACTTCTTGATGTGTTGAAAACTGCCCCTGCTAATAGGTACATTCATTCGGCGCCTTCTTTCCAAAGTAGTGTTCAGTAGCGCGCCTCGGCATCGATCTTTGACCCGATGCATCATGTATCCACAGGACGAAGGACAAACGGACCAGTCTCCACTGTCCAGACAAACCACGGCTTCCCTTTGCCTGCCACCAGTAGCACCAGAACACCAGCATCCTCAGATCCTGCAAGTTAACAAAACGCCCCCGCCCTTGCTTGTGCGCCCCACCTCCATCTCCAGCTGCCACAACCACTACTCGTCTTCATCGCGAGCGCCCTCGAAAGGCTTCTTTCGTCCTTTCGTCCTTTCGTCCTTTCGCATCCGATCATCGCCAATCGCCCTTGCGCCCCTTCCTCTCCTCCACTTATTCCATCCGCTCGCTGTCTTTCCTTCTATTCTTGCCCGGGTCTGCAACGTCTGGGACGAAGCTGACAACCTACCTCGTCTATCAATTCATCCGGAGCGAAACCGAACGATTCTCCGGCCTCGGCCTCGTACGACCCTTCAATTCTCCCTTCAATTCTTGACATTCGCGATCACCGCCGCTGGATCGACGTTGCGCTATTCGATTGCGTCGCCAGTTCCATCTCACTACCTTGGGGTGTTTGAATTTCCTCTTTTTGTCTTATTACCTCGGAGTTGTTTGGTTTCCGATTTTCTAGATGCGCGGCGGCTGCTACGACGGCCTTATATCGACGCAGCTGGTGACGACAACAGTGCCTTCTCTCGATCGCGAGGCATCCTTGCTCTTCTTTGCCGACATCGATCCCTAGAACCCGACGCGGTCGTTGTGGTCGCGGCACCCGCATCGTCATGCTGGAAGACAAGTATGTTCTCGCTTGCGCATGCGCACACCCTTGGCACTGTTGAGCTATGCATTCGCGACTCCCTGCGATCTCCCTACAGCTTGCTCGATGTCATTTTTTCTCGGCTAACATGGTCTCTTGTCTTCAGATACATCGGCTTGGCACTTGCCATGTCGTCAGCGTTAGCTATTGGTTCGTAGCTTGTGTCGCTTCTAGCTCTTTGAATGCCTCCCTACCTTGTTGCGACAAATCACTGACCATCCGTCAACAGGCACGAGTTTTGTCATAACGAAAAAGGTTTGTTTTGTGCCGCTCTGCACGTAATACTGAAACGAAAGAATGTGTGAAAGAATCCGATTGAGTCTAACTCAGGACGTTTCTTGCAGGGCCTGATACAAGCTGAGCAAAGACATGGTTTCGAAGGGGATGGATTTGTTTACTTGAAGAGTCCTCTGTGGTGGGCTGGTATCGCGACTCGTATGTCTCAGTCTTCTTCCTCCTGATCACACTGTTCATGACGCTCATCTTGACCAACAGTTGGTATCGGAGAGATTTGCAACTTCGCCGCCTACGCTTTCGCCCCCGCGATTCTCGTCACCCCTTTGGGAGCTCTTAGTGTTTTGATCGGCGCTGTCCTAGGATCATACTTCCTCAACGAAGAGCTAGGGACGCTCGGCAAGCTCGGGAGCGCCATTTGCCTCATTGGCGCTGTAGTGATTGTCCTTCACGCCCCGCCGGACGAAGACATTCAGACCATTGACCAGATTCTGGATTATGCTCTACGGCCTGGTAAGACTGAATTGTCTTGTTGCCCCCATGCGCAAGCCTTACCGTTAGGCCTTTCGCGTTTGTATTGGTGCTAACAAGGGGAGCCATGCCAGGCTTTCTGCTATACGCTGCTGCTGTCATTGCCTTTGCACTCTTCATGATCTACAGGATCGCGCCGGTCCATGGCAAAAAGAACGCCCTCATCTATCTTTCCATTTGTTCCACAGTCGGCTCTATTTCCGTCATGTCCGTCAAGTCGTTCGGCATCGCTCTCAAGCTCACCTTTGCCGGCAATAATCAGTTCACTCACCCTTCCACCTACGTCTTCATGATATTAACGGGTGTTTGCATTCTTACACAGATGAACTACTTCAACAAAGCTTTGGCTTCGTTCCCGACCAACATGTAAGTCCTGCGCCGCCACTTGCATCACATCATCTCATCACTCGCATCACCCCTCATTCAGTTCATCAAGGCAACCAAGTAAGCGGTACAACAAAAGACTCTAACGCAAATGTGGTTTGCCAAATATAGTGTGAATCCGCTCTACTATGTGACCTTCACCACCGCTACGCTCTGCGCCTCCTTCATCCTATTCAGCGGGTTCAACACAACCGATCCAGTCAATACCTTGTCGTTACTCTGCGGTTTCCTGGTAACCTTTACTGGAGTCTACCTATTAAACCTATCCCGTGGCGATCCGAACGGCGGCAAACTCGTCGCTGGGCGAGGCGGATACGACGCCACCCCAACCGACATGGTCTCTGGATTCCAAACACGGCGCAGCATGCAATCCCGAAGGAGCGGAGACCCGTCCCGACACAGCCTCAACAGCCACCATGGCGACAGAGAAGGTCTGATTCGGGCGTACGACGAAGAAGAAGCCCTAGGCTTGGGGCTCACAGATCTCACCGAGGACAGCGGAGACGAAGACACCCGCTCCAATGGCAAGACCAATGGCAGGAAGGAACAGTACGACAATGCCATCGAGCTACAAACTCGGAACAAGGGGAGCTGAGAAGATACGATATGAGGGGACGTTAGAAGTTTATCACTACACCCCCTTGACGGTGGTGTCGAGGGGAGGAAGGACCTTCATAAAAGAACGAAAGGTGTTCGTCCAGTCCGCTCGCCCTCTAGATTTTTGCGGTTCCTTGTTCCATCTTTCTTCTCACCGTCTCTTTGCCTATTGCACTGCACATCTTTTCCTTGAAGAGAAGGCGTCCAATCATATTCGCAAAGTCGGCAAATCTCGCTGGTCGATATCCTTAGTTATGCGTGCACGATGCAATGTTCTCTCTCTTGGTTTGGGTTCTTTTTCCGCCGGATTTGCGATGTTACGTCTCGGGAATGGAGACGGGATTCGGAATCTATCACGACATTTGGGGGTTTGGAGCTTGGGTTCTACAGAAAAAAAGACAAAAAGAAAAAAGAAAAAAAAAACACCCAAGGAAAGAGTGTAATCCTCCCATTTAAAAAAAGGGGGGGGTGTTTGGGGGGGGGAAGAGAAGGTTAAGAATGGCAATCAGAGCCTTGAGGGATGAATACGTTGTCCCTTCTTTATCCGGCGTTTTTGCTTTTTTAAAAGCAGGCAGTTATGATGTCTTTACACTTTGGTTTGGGTGTGTGTCTGTTGAAGGGACAGGATACATGCTATCTACTTGTGATATCTTTGTCCAAGTGCAACTTGCATGGGCAAAGGATAGGAGCATCAACCATGAAAAAGGGACGCGGGGAGGCCTCTCCGAGTTTCTGCGACGAGTAACAAGATCTGCAATGTGTGTTCATGATGCGGAGTTGGATGGAGGCTGTGGCGTAGGGCTGAAGGGACGGATGGATGGTGAATGGATGGATGGGTTTGGGCGTATGGAGCTTAGGGCGTCTTGTGTATGATATGATGTATCTGGTTCGATAGATGAGCGTAGATTTCTGGTGAGATTAATGGACATCAGTTGAACTGCGAGTTCTACACTTCATTCGCTCATGTATGTATGTATATGATTACATAGGTATTCAGTACTTGTGATCATGAATGAGGATGCTTGGCGAGCTCGATCGACTTTGGCTCTTGAGCCAGTGTAATTTCACATGTAGATACAAACGCCGCACGATCCCTTGACGAATTATAAGATCCCAAGCCAGGACATTTAGCTACCTCATGGACGATCTCAAGTCAAGCACAGTCGCCACTGACGAATTTGATGATGTACTGCGAGTTGTATCTTTCTTTTTTAGTCCTGCTCACTAGCATCCCGCGCGTCTCATCTCAGGCTCGCCATTAGTTCTACGTCCCTCACTACAAGAGAAAAAGAGGAACAGAAACCAACAAAGTCAATTTCTGTACGCACACAACCACGCAGTTTCATGCAAAAGGTTTCGAATTGGAAGAAGAAGAAAAAATGTCATCAATTTACGTAAAACGACGTGTAGATGTAAAGAATAGGTGGCGGCGTGCGGGAAAAAGCCATGGTTTGTTTACAAATGCCTTTCCGTTATGTGACCACCCTCTGACGACCGACAAGTCTCTGTTGCGTTTTGGTTTGCGCGCTCTTTTCTCATTCTTTTATCTGGTATGTTCCTCCCCCGCTCTCTATTGCTCAGCCTCGGCAACATCGGCTTCTTGCTCAGCAATGCGAGCATCTTGACTGGCTTGGGCGGCGGCAGCCTTAGCACCATAGTCTTGGCTCACGGGCTGGAGAACGACTTGCTCCTCCTTGGGGTCGAAGATGGTGACGGCATCGGGAAGAGACTTCTGAGGACCGGCCTTGCCGTCGGGGTCGGAGCCGCGCATGATCTTGACCTTGATACCCAGGACACCCTGTCGGAGCAGGACGTGACGAGTGGCAGTGTCGATGAAGTCCTTGGCGGGTTGACCGGAGTGGATCATGAAGCCGTCGGTGAACTTCATGGACTTGGCACGAGCGGCACGCAGCTTGCCGGAGACAACGACTTCGCAGCCCTTGGCGCCAGACTCCATGATAAAGCGGAGGACACCATAGCAGGCACGACGGACGGCCAGACCGTTGAGGAGCTTGTAGCGGAGAGACTCGCATTGAGCGACGGCGGACAGACCACGGTTCTGGACCTTGGCGGCGTACAGGGAGACGGAGTTCTCGGGGAACTTGAACCGCTTCTGGATCAGGGACGTGAGCTCGCGGATGCGGCGGCCCTGCTCACCGAGGACTTCCTGGGTCTGGGTGGCGCGGATGATGATGTCGGTAACGGTGGGCGTGACGCGGACCTCGACGCCCGAGTAACCCTCCTCAGCAAGCTCGCGCTGGAAAAACTCGTTGAGCTCGGCGTAGAAGACACCGTCGGCGACGAACTTTCTCCTCTTGGAGCTGTGAAAGAACTGCTAGTTAGCGACGAATTCATTCCAGCGTTTGATTGCAATTGACTCCCGATGGCAAATTGTGTGTGATCCGCTGCATCTTCATTCTCATCTTCATTCTGAACAAGAAGTGTCGAAATCATTGGTAGCGTCTGATTCCCAGTCTCTCAGCAATAGTGAAATGTTGAGTTTCCCTTCTCTCGCTGTCACCAGGCTGCTGCCTTGGATTGAATCTTCCATGCCCCGTGGCGAGCGGCAGCTGTTCCTCGCATTCCTTCTGCGTCTTGACCCCCTAATGTCCTCCAAAATACACGTATTGCCACACGTAGATCAAGTCGATGTAGGCCGCTGGGACAATTTTCGACGTGACGGAACTCGGACTTTTCGAAGATGCAACGGACACCGATAACCAATTCAATGCGTAGTACAATGAGAAAGAATACTCACATCTGGGTTGCGGGGTTGGCCATTTTGGATACTTGGTTGTATGAATCAAACGATTTCTTCTTCCTGAGCAGCGAGAAACAAAGAAGAAGGCGGCAAGGCGGTCGATGGCACGGAGGGGGCGTAGTCAGATGCGGGCTGAGGTCCAAATGTTCGCGATAGCCTTACTGCGGCAGGATACTTTGGCGGTCTAGTTTTCGGCTCGTGGGTTGGAGCCCTAAATCAGCACGCGCAGGAATTTTTTCCCAATAACAGCCCCCAGGCCGCAGTGATCAGTGTGCGAGATGGGTGGGGCAGAGACTCACGTTTACGGAAAATCTGCTCAGGCGGCTTCCGAGACGACCGGGATTTTTGGATTAGACGCTAGTCTTCTTTCAGATGGTTCCTTCCTTCCGAGAGACGTCACTCATTTCAGCAGGAGCGAGGGGCTGGCGCCTGGTCTCTCCACGTCCAAGCTCGGCTTGCAATATGTAACTCATTTCGGTCATTCAGCCTCTTTCCAAAGGCTCACTCTAACGATCATCAATTAGACAAGAGCCTTTCTGTCATTCTTCAAGCTCGGATTCAAATGATACGATAGACTGTCTGTTCCAAGACTACCCCGCTTTCCTGCCGAACGAGTTGCCTCGGAGCTACATGTGATCCTCTGAGCAGAAGCTCCGCAACATCGGCTGACGACACTGTCCGGAGTCCGAACTCGAGTTGCGAATACAGCATCCTTGAAGCTGCGGAATCAGGCCGCGACAACAACTATTGATTTTTCTGCGGATATTGCTCGGCGCATGTGGCAATCCAGGATATCATTCGTTCGGGATAGGGAGCGCGAAATTTACTTACAATAAGAGAAGATGGAAGCTAAGAAGGTAAGATGCCTTGCTAGCGGTGATTCGCGATCAATTCAGTTATCGGAAAGTCCATATTCAAAGAAAGGTCAATACTTTAGGTCATTTACAATGTCCAAGGCATTTACGGTGGCCAGACCACCAACGGCATCCTGCGACTCACCGATTTCCACATGGTCTTTTGCGCCCCGATACAGCCGCCCCCTGGTTCGACATCAGCAGATTCATCCACATCGCCAAAGATGAGAGAGCGATGGCTGACCTTTCCCATTTTGTCGTATTGTTCCTTTCGACCAACACCTTCATCTTCTCATCAAGCACCCTCCATCCGTATCCGATGTCGAGACTTCACCTTTGTCACTTTCAACTTTGCTAATAACGAAGTGGCTCGGGAGGTGTTCGACTTTGTCAAAGCCCGGACGTGCAAGCTTGGCACTGTAGAGAAGCTCTACGCCTCCAGCCATAAACCTTTGAAGCATGAGAAGGAAATGGATGGGTGGGCTTTTTACGATCCCAAAGCCGAGTTCCGCAGGCAGGGCATCAGCGAGAAGCTTCCCGACAAGGGCTGGAGAGTGACCAATATCAACCAGGATTATTCGTTCTGCGACACGTATCCTGCATTCTTGGTTGTGCCGTCGAAAATTTCAGATAATGTCCTCAAGTATGCCCGCGAGTTCCGCTCACGAAATCGAATTCCCACCTTGTCTTACATTCACCCCGTCAACAACTGTACCATCACGAGAAGCTCTCAGCCGCTTGCCGGCATCACAAGAAAGACAAACGTCCAGGATGAAAGGCTTGTTGCCGCATCTTTCTCTGCTTGGATGCCTGGGGGCTTGGAAGAATCCACGCCTCCAGTAAGCCAACAAGATCTAGCAGATGGGAGCATGCTCGAGTCGGCATCGGGCGACGTGGAACGCTACGAGGATGAGCTCATCACCCGTTCGGCCGGAGTCTACGACGAGAAAACCGGCGAAACCAGGATTTATGGACGACAGCAAGCCAACATGATTGTGGATGCACGACCGACCATTAACGCAATGGTTAACCAAGTACAAGGGATGGGATCCGAAAACATGGACAAGTACAAGTTCGCAACCAAATCTTTTCTTAGTATCGAAAATATTCATGTCATGCGCAATTCACTGAACAAGGTGGTTGAAGCGCTCAAAGATGCCGACGTTTCTCCTCTACCGCCCAATCGGGAACTTCTACATCAAAGCGGCTGGCTTAGACATATACATGATGTCCTGGATGGTTCAGCCATCATCGCTCGGAGAATTGGCATAAGTCATTCGCACGTCTTGATACACTGCTCAGATGGGTGGGATCGTACGAGTCAATTAAGTGCCCTGGCACAAATCATGCTCGATCCGTACTTCAGAACCATTGATGGGTTCATCGTTCTAGTAGAGAAGGACTGGCTCTCATTCGGCCACATGTTTAGGTTACGCTCTGGGCATCTGAATCACGAGGACTGGTTCACGGTTCAAAAAGACGCTTTGGCTGGCTCCAAAGTTCAGCCAGGCGAGAATGATGGGCGCAATGACGCATTGCAAAACGTCCTCACAGGTGCTCGGAGGTTGTTCACTCCGAACAAGGAGGACGTTGCTGCTGCTGATATAGCGGCCGTAAGCGAGGTCACCCCTGGAAAGGTTGTCGACGATGAGGCTACCGCCCCCAAGATGGTCAGTCCCGTCTTTCACCAGTTCTTGGACTGCGCATATCAGATGGTCCGGCAGAGCCCTTCTCGTTTCGAGTACAACGAGCGATTTCTCCGTCGGTTGCTGTACCATCTTTACTCATGTCAATATGGGACCTTCCTTTACAACTCAGAAAAACAACGCAAAAATGCCAAAGTCAGTGAAAGGACATCGTCGGTATGGGACTACTTCCTCTGTCGGAGATCAGAGTTCACCAACCCTGACTTTGACCCGACGACCGATGACAGAGTAAGAGGCAAGGAGAGAATTTTTCTTCCAAATCCGAAGGATGTAAGATGGTGGTATCAAGTGTTTGGCAGAACCGATGACGAGATGAACGCTGGTATCGATGCCGCCGCCGCCGCCGAGTTCGGTCGCCAAGCAGCCCTTTTTGAGTCGCCTCGTACTGATCGGGGGTCACGATCTGCCACAGGAACGCCTAAAGCGCAGCCAAGTTTGGGTCACAGCCAATCGGTCTTGGCGGCTGTTGAGTCTGCTCACCAGGTCCTGACACCAGACACGAAGAAAGACTCGTTGCGGCACAGTGCGTCGGCGGAAGGGTCAAGTCCGTTCAACACAATTCGAGATGGCCTCTCTGGATTGAATCTGGGCAAGGACATGCTCGGCAACATCGGCCCCGCTGAAGGATCAGGGTCTGCGGTGACTTCGCCGCGGTACATGGAGCAGGAAATGCGCGAGATGACATAGAGGGACATCTTTCGCGAACAGGACGAATTAGGGCCGTACGACATAATTGGGGGACCTGATAGAATCATCTATGAATGTCACCCACCTCGCTCGTTCTTCCATCGACTCCGCACGACTGAAATAGGACGGAGACGATTTCTAGACTGCTGTCCGTCAAAAGATGACCTTAGTCGCGAGTGGGTGATGGTCCAAGTGATAGACGAAGCAGAGCTCAGCGGCGATGAAGATCTCTATTATCCGTGCACCCTTTCCGCCAAGTCTAGCACTGGAGGATGCGGCTACTATAGACCTTCGGCGATGGACATGACAAAGATTTCGCGAAGACAGCTACTCCTCCCCCGGGCTTTAGTATAGAACCTGAGACAAGTTATCAACGGGAAATGGGAGGAAGTAGGCAAGGGGTCATGGCTTGAGGCCAAATAATACAATAGAGGACCCCAACCAGCCTAATAGAGATGAGGTACAATATCATTAGACGGCGTTGCTCCAAAGCGAAGCATTGTCAAGATATATTACCAATACGAACGACATGATCAATCTACAAGTCAAGCTCGTCTATGTCCTCTTTCATCTTTTTGCTCTCTATGACCCCTTGACACAGTTGATATCAAGATTGATGGCTTTGTGAACTTCATTTTAGGTATTCCTTGAGCCTATCGTGCAGCAGGCCTATCACTTTTGATACATACACCGAACCTATTTCCTCATTGCTAGATGTTTATCCACCTTGCACGCCTGGTTCCCAACTCTATTTTGAAGTGTTTGTATTCATTCGACTATACGAAATATGTATGAGTTCATTGGCGATGATTTTGTTATAAGAAGACTTCGAGATTGATCTCGAGTGTGCTGACGGGGTATCTATTGAAAGGTATGTCAGCAGGTGTGTGGTAGTAATTATAGTGGATCAATAAGAAAGAGCATAACGTGACGTTCTATTCCATGGGAGATTGAAGGTGGGGAAGGAAAACCGTCATGTCAAGAAAGAGACACATACCTCAAGTCAAACTTCTCCAAAGCGGTAGGGTGAATGATGCCAAACTCGCCAATCCGTCTCTCTTTCCCACCGAGACGCAAGTGCACTGAAGCGGCGTGGCCAGGGAAGAAGGTCTCTTCGTTGAGCTCCTCGATCCAGTAGCCATCGGCTTTGCAGGGATCCTCTTTGACCTGGTAGTCGATGGACTTGCCAGTCAAGCTCTCATCGTGGGTGATAAAAGCAGTGCGAAGCATGGACAAAACACGATCCAGAAGGCCGTGAATGACTTCGAAACCGCTCGTCTTGCCACACCATGCGGCGGCAAAGTGGCGCTCATTGCGGGCCTTGCGCTCAGCAGATTCGTCCTTGAATGTCACGTCTGATGTTTCAAAGATCTTGAACGGTACGGCATGGCCTTTGTTCTCGCGGATCGTTTTGAGTAATCCGGGGAGCAAGGACGTGCGGACAATCTGATACTCCTGTGTCTTGGGATTGGCCAGTCTGACGGCGGTCTTGCCGTCGTCTTTGCGGTTCAGCCAGGCAAAGTTCTCGTCATGGCTGCACAGAATCAGGGGCATGACTTCGCTCCAGCCGGCCATGGCAGCCTCAAGTCGTACAATGTCTGCGAGCTTGTTGATCTTGAGGGGTGCGCCGATGGTAGCGCTTCGAGTAGGCGCAGTGCGGGGTAGCTTGTTAAAACCGTAGCAGACCGCGAGATCCTCCATGATGTCACATTGGTGCAGAACATCGGCACGGGTAGGAGGGATGGCCACCTCCAGCAGGTTGGCGTCCTTGTCTGAAGGCTTGGACACATATGCCATCTTGGTGAGAAGCTTGCAGAGACTCTCTGGCGACTCGCTCAGGCCCGTGCAGCTGTTGAGGTAGTCAACTTCGGCGAGGGTAATCCGGGGTTGCAGAGAAGGTGTCTCTCGCGTCAAGTCGTTATGCTCGGAAACGATGCGCACAGGCTCGACTGTAAACTCGTCCTCCACGTATTGGGAGAACATTGTGACGAGCATGTCGGTGACAATCTGCAGCTTTGTCAGGTCGGTGGCAGTGATTTCAATGAAGACGTTTGTGGTGTTGAGCGTGATCTTAGAGTGGTCCCCGTTGATAATGGGCGGCAACGAGCAGACGACTCGGTCGGCGTCGTAGATGACGGGATATACGGGTCGATCGCGAATGATGTGCAAAAATCGGCCCAGGTGCTTGTCATTTTCGTAGAAGTTCATAAGCTCCGCTCCATCCATCTCTTTGGTCTGATTCAGAGGAATAAATTTGATATCTTTGGGAGGGAGAGCCTCATATGTGAATGGGCCTCTGATAGTATCGAGATCGTGCGTGCCCACAGACACGAGGGTTCGATTTCGGGCCAAATTCTGATGCAGCTTGTCCTGCAGCGCAATGAAGGAGTCGTAACGGTCTTGGGTAAACTTAATGTTTCGTAGGACTGCTCCGGAAACGTAAGGCCGGACCTTGGTGGTGTCGGGCAAGACCTTGATAACTTGCGCATCAGCATCCTTGGGCTCGACAACTCGGAAGTTGGGCGGCTTCATGTTGCCGAGGAATATATTCAGGTTGAGGGAAATGCCCTCGAAGCAGAGCATATCATATCGGTTGGCTCCAATTTCGATCTTCAGTTGGGGGGGTTCTTGTTTGCCGTCGACGACTGGACGTTCCTGGTCCTCTGTGTCTTCATCAAGCTCGATGCCATAGTCGAAGCAGAGGTCCTCGAACTCTTCCTTGGTGAATCTACATGCGGCCAAAAGACGTCAGTTTGAGGTTGCTAATCCAGCCATCCGCTGTTCGTTCTTCTTGCGGCCACGCCACGCCCTGCTTTATAATGGTATTTGTATTGACATCTTGCGCAGCAAATGTTTGGTGTCGAAAATGCAAAGATACGTACTTCTTGCCAAGGGCTTCGAAGAGCTTATACTTGTCAACAGAGATGGTCGGCATGATGGTGGGAGAAAGCCAAGTCCAATGCCTTTATGACCCTATCGCAGTGGACTTGGAATGCCGTTGGAAGACGATGATGTTTGGTGAGACGGACAATGATCGGGACTCGGAACTCAGCGCCTCTGAAATGCTCGACCTGCAAGTCTGAACGTCGTGTCGAATAAATCCAGGAACGTGGACTGCAGACGACAAAGCCCGTTTTTGTTTCGAGCCGCACTTCGACTTATGAAATTTCGAGTCACTGCACTGAAAGCGACTACGGCGGATGCTTGGTGGGGTGCGGGGTGAAGGGGTCGAACCTCGAAGCGACCGTCTCGAGAGTCGACACTGGCCAAACTGTCACTTGGAGAAAGAGTCAAGAGTCGAGATGTGGTCACGTGACGTCCGGCAAGACTTGTAAGTTGTAACTTGTAAGTGGTGAGGATGTAGATATGCAAGGATATGTCGTCTCGTCTTATGAGACGATGTCCATATCCGGTAGCAATATCTCTTCCTGTAGCGATGATGTCTGTGTTTGAATAAGGATGCCTGTCGACGAAAAACGAAAGTCGAGAGGGCAAAAATGGCCGACTATATACTGCAAGATGTCTATGGTATCTGAAGAGAAAGAATATCTTAGGGAATGGTGGAATAGGCCGACTATATACATATACCCATATAGGCGCTCTGTGCTACCTAAAACAAACAAGTGATGACTCACATGTGACACTTGCAACATCACCGAAGCGATGAATACCGACAACCGCGTAATTCAGAAGTGATGACGCCGAAGCGAGAATGCGAAATTCACACCGCTGGAGTCAGAAGCAAAGCGAAGAATCAGAGGACGACACTTCAAGACCTCGAACATTTCTATCTATCTGAGGTCCTGGTGATATAAGGCCGCAGGTCTGAGATCCATAAGGCCCTGAGTCGGAGTGTCTGTTCTGTTCTAGCAACTGCCAGAAAATGGGATAACGAATTTTCAATTTCCTCATTTGGACGAAAAATCCACTTTTCGTTGAGCATTTT
>SRQH01000640.1:0-15653 GCA_018360345.1 Claviceps sp. LM84 group G4
GATTGTGTGTGGGTCCGTGCACCTTCAGGGCTAGTCCTGGCTGCCCTTATCTCCCCTTATCCCGGTCGTCCATCCAGATCCACAGTCTGTGAGGCCCAGGGCCGTCACATTTTGTAGATGGGCATCTGATAGATGAGTTGCGGTGACGTCATAGGTCTGCACACATGTATGTAGATTGTAGGTTGTAGGTACCTAATACAGTGTACACACATGTCTGTCTCCCTCGGCCATCTATTGGCCCGAGAATCGAGATGGATGGCCTCGGCACATCTGCCGAGCTGCCGCTTTGCCATTGCCACCTGTGACCTCGTCATGCGACCAACTCCTTTCATCTTCCTGCATCCTGACCTTCACCTCGACTATCTCGACCAATTTCTTCTTCAAACGACGAGGGTTGTGACGGTGGCTTTGCTGGGGCGGAAGTTCTGTGCAAACTGCGACCATTGACCGCTGACGACTGACATCGGGTGCGGGTTGCGACGCCAAGGCTGCCACATATTCATCATCATGGCGTTGAAGGGGAGCGATATCGAGAAGCATAACGATGAAAATTCGTGTTGGGTTATTGTTCATGTATGTACTTCGTTTTTGCATGGTGCTCCTCCTGCGTTTATGTAATCTTATTATCTTACACTCGCACGCGCACACACATGTATATCTACATATATATATATATATATATATATATATATATATATGTATCTATGTACATGAGCATGGCAGTTGACTTCTCTTCCTCAAGGGATATGCCTATGATGTGACCGATTTCTTGCCCGGTATGTTGTTGACGCTCACGGCTCCGGCACCTCTTCTGTGCTTCTCGTGACTCCCTGGCTTACTGATCCTGCTGTATCGCTTGACAGAGCATCCTGGAGGGTCTGGCGTTATTCTCAAACATGCCGTACGTGTAGTGCAACCTCTTATTTCGCTCAGTGATGCAATAGTTTTACTGCAAAACTCGTCAGGTCACTCACACCTCTACTGCAGGGCAAAGATGCGACGGAGGAGTTCGATCCCATCCACCCCCCGGATACCTTGGACAAGTATCTCGACAAGTCCAAGCATCTCGGCAAAGTCGACATGGACACCGTGGCCAAGGAGGTCAAGGCCGATGATCCAGAAGAGACAGCGCGTCTGCAGCGCGTGGAGCAGAAACCCCTGCTATCCCAGTGCTATAACATGTTTGACTTTGAAGCCGTGGCGCGAAGGGTCATGAAAAAGACGGCCTGGGGATACTACTCCAGCGGAGCAGATGATGAGATTGTGCGTGCCTACCTTTACCGCTGTACTACACCCTCCCGCAACTCCCCTTTTCGTGATTTCTCGTTCTCTGCTGAAACTTCCAGACCATGCGCGAGAACCACAATGCCTTTCATCGGATATGGTTCCGGCCGCGCGTCCTCGTCAACGTCGAAAACATCGACCTCTCCACCACCATGCTGGGAACCAAGTGCTCCATACCGTTTTACGTGACGGCCACTGCGCTGGGAAAACTTGGAAATCCAGAAGGAGAAGTAGTCCTCACGCGGGCTGCCCACACACACAACGTCATACAGATGATCCCAACCCTGGCGTCCTGCTCGTTTGACGAGATCGTAGACGCTCGCCGCGGAGACCAAGTACAGTGGCTGCAGCTCTACGTCAACAAGGACCGCGAAATCACACGCAAGATTGTGCAGCACGCCGAGAAGCGCGGCTGCAAGGGCCTCTTCATCACAGTCGACGCTCCGCAGCTGGGTCGCCGCGAAAAAGACATGCGCTCCAAATTTGACAGCGCCGAGCAGGGCAGCAGCATCCAGTCAGGCCACGAGACGGATAATTCACAAGGCGCCGCTCGCGCCATCTCGGGCTTCATCGACCCGTCTCTCTGCTGGGAAGACGTGGCCTGGTTCAAGAGCATCACTCGGATGCCCATCATGCTCAAAGGCGTGCAATGCGTCCAAGATGTCCTCCGCGCAGTGCAGGTCGGCGCCCGCGGTGTGGTGCTCTCCAACCATGGCGGTAGACAGCTCGACACGGCGCGCTCAGGCGTTGAAATCCTCGCAGAGACTATGCCCCTGCTCCGCGCCCAGGGCCTGGAGGACCAAATCGATATTTTTATCGACGGTGGTGTGCGCCGCGCTACAGATATCCTCAAGGCGCTGTGCCTGGGGGCCAGGGGCGTGGGCATTGGACGCCCCTTTCTGTATGCTATGAGTGCCTATGGCCAGCCGGGTGTCGAGCGAGCTATGCAGTTGCTCAAGGACGAGATGGAGATGAATATGCGCCTGCTTGGCTGTGCGAGTGTGCGGGATTTGAATCCTAGTCTCGTCGATGCGAGGGCTCTGGGTGGACATTCTGCGTCGGCGCCTGTCGATGCTTTGGCGCAGGCTGTTTACGATCCGCTCGTGACGCCTGCGCAGAGGTCAGGGGGTGCAAAGCTGTAGGGGACGAGAAACTGGTACAAACAGCCGCGGACTGTGGGCATGTAGGTAGCTGGTAGAGGTATACCACGATGCAAGTTTCCTGGATCTCGTTCATGGATTATGTGCGTGCAGCGTGCTTAGATGGCAGTACCCAGTCATTATGCCGGGGCGCAGCGATATGGGGTGTCACGACGATGATAATACATGAAACATTGAATACAAATAAAACCTAAAACCCCCCGAAACGTGGCTGTGAGTGTTTAAGTAAGCGCAAAACATACGTGACTACAGATAGATGCACATATAACTGCATATACAGGTCCATATGTACTACACCCTTTCTACATCATCATGCGCGAAACTCAAGTCCATTAATCAATCCTATCCATGTCCAACATTGTACATACTCGCTCACTGCCGCCCGTCCATTTATCTCTACATCGACCACACCCCGAATGCTATACCAAACTCTGCTAGAGGAAAAAAAAAACCCCTCAAGTGACCGATACCCCCGCCCCGAATCTCCTTATCAAACTCAAAGCACGCTCATAAAATCCTTGTATGAAATCGGCTTTGTCACCGCATTATTCAAACCCTCATGATACGTAACCCACACCTTATTATCTTCCTTCTGTACATTCTTTTCCCCAGTTATGGGGTCGAATTCCGCCAACGGCCGTGCCTCGATGATGCGTCCGAAGAAATCCTTCTTGACAATTGTCGCGGCATCCCTGGCTAGTTTGTATTTTTGGAACGGCTGTTGAGCCAGAAGGCTCCTATGTTTATCTTGGTCTGGGACGGGGTAGGTAAATCGCTGCGGCGCGACTTGTATGTCACCTGGGGTGGCGCCTGCTTGGAAACGCGCTTGGCGGGCCGTGTTTGCGCGAAGGGCCTTGGTTCGGGCGAGTTCTTGGTCGAGGACCTGGCGGACGGCGTAGCGAGTTGGTGTGAGTGAGGGAGGAAGTGTGCTTGTTTCGAATGTACAGAGAGAGTCGAGATCGCTGAGAGATTGTTAGATGACGAACGAGAGAAGGGGGGGGGGGGGATGATTTTCTCATACGGTTCTAGTCGGTAGACGTACTGCGGTCTGCCCGCACCTACGCCTTCGCTCTCAACTTTACCCCTTTGCAACTGGATGCCCAGATCGGCAAGCACCTCACTGGCCCTCTTCACCATGATCTTTTCGCTCTCTTTGCGCACGCTCGCTGTTGAGCCTTGGCTGCCTCCAATGACTACGGGCTTCACATCCGGAGACACGAGACGCATCAAGTACGGGAGAAGCTCAGTGGCTATGTCCTCGGGGCTGCGGAATGATCGTGTGAGCGTGGGGCTGAGTTGTGCCTGCAACGCCTGTAGCTGAGATCGTGTCTGCTTCTCTGCCTCGCGAGCCTGGTAGTCTGCCCGGGGTCCGGAAAAGGGCACCGGCGGGCTGTCATCTTCGGCTGCAGCACCGTCCCAGCGTCTCTCAAACCCCCCCGTGCCGCCTCCGTAGTGTCGTTTGGGGGAGGCAAAGAGGTGGTGGCAGGCCAAGATGGGTTGACTCAAGTAGGGGGCGAGCTCCCAGTCCTGGCTTGTATAGAGCCGTGATTGGCAGGCATCGTGAAAATGAAGCCAGTCATATGCTAGATTCGGTTTGGTGAGGTAAATGTCATCGTTGAAGTCACGGTCGGGGTATTCGGCAAACACCTGAGTCATGATTGTGCTGATTTCGCCGCTGCTATCAATCATTTGACGCAGTCGCTCCATGGCGTACTTCTTTTGCTGTTCTCCGAACCCTAGTTCGGCTTGAGGCTGTTCGTGTTGTGTCTTGTCGGTCGCGTGTAGCTTCATGGCCTGTTTCGGAAAACCCCCGCCTTCTAGAAATAGTCGCTGGACGATGTCTCGAATGTTTCCTCGCCCAAGACCTCTTGCTCCGGCCGCACCGCTGGCGAGATCGCCGAGGATATTGACATCAATCCATTGGCGCGATAGCCGCTGGTTGGCCGCCTCAGGAGAGGCTCTAAATCGCCCAGCAACCCACTCGCCTACCACCATGACGCCGCGCAAATCGCCTTCGACCGTGCTCTCTGCGCCACGTCTTGCGTCGATGCCACTTGTCATACCCCAAGCTGCTTCACAAAGCTTTCTTGCCGCGTCCTTATCGCAAGGGATACCTTCCTTTTCAAATACTGTCGTGATCCTGCTGACAACAGTCTCCAGAGATGGCTTACCAACGTGTATAATTTCCGCCAGGTTTGACTGCCGGAGAGGTCTTAAAGATGGATGGTAGACATCGTTGCAGATAAGGATCAGAGGCCGCAGCAGGCGGAAGTCATCACCTGCTTTCTTCTTCTTCTTCTTTCGATTTCCGTCATATGTAGAGCCCGACGTCCCGGCACCGGCAGAGTTCTTTTGATCTGTGAGTACCAGATCAATCATAGCCCTGACGAAGCCGCCTTCCCCCGACCCCCCCGACCCAGACACTGCGCCGTCCACCTCATCGACAACAACACATACTGGCTTGGCCGTCTTTTGAGACCCGTCACTATTCCTGTTGTTGGCGACATTCTTGACACTTTCAGTCCCGAGACTCGTGCGTATTCGATTATTGACCACATCGCGACTTCGGTCATCACTGGCGTTCACTTCAAGGACTTCGTAGCCCGCCTGCCTCGCACACACATGGGCCAGCGTCGTCTTTCCCAAGCCGGGAGGCCCAGTGAGCATCAGGATTTTGCGATGGGGCTTCTCCTCTTCCCCTTGTTGATTCATGCCCGGCCTTCGCGCAATCTTGGCCTTTGATCTAGCCTGGCCCGGGAACACGACGGGATCCCATCGCTTCAGCCATCGCAGCACGTGTCGGTTTGTGCCATCGTCGCCGCAAAGGTCAACAAATTTCCTTGCACGATACTTTTCAGTCCATAGAAGGGTCTTCTTGGGTTTCTTGCTTGGTATTTGGGCCTCGACAGATACTATGGGGTGAATAGCATCCCTAGGGTTTGTGGTCTGCAGCTTGTTGGCAGCCTCAGTGGTTGCATCATTGATCAATTCGTGAATGTCGATGCCGTAGTAGCTGCGTTTCGCCCTTCCTTCTTTAGTCCGCGATCTCGCTGCCACCATTGACTCGTAGGAAGCAACAGCGGATGCTTTTCGTTGTCGAACGGTAGCCGACTTGCCACTACATGTTGTAGCCATGTAGCTTAGAGGAGCAATGCTCTCGGCAATCGATCTGGAAAACAATGACTGCCCAGATTTCCAGCTAGGAAGATTCTCTAGCTCGGGTAAATCCCAAAGTCTCTCTGTCCGAATCTTCGGAGGCTCAAGCTCACCATCACTCGTGCCTGTCTCCTCGTTGGCAGTTGGAACAGCACCTGTGTCGGAAGGATGTTCAAGCATGCGTTTCTTTGAGATGTGAGTGGCGTCCTGGCTCTGAAGGTCATCGTCTGATTCATCGTCTTCGACTATGAAGGGTCCGGCAACTTTTTGCTTTGGCTTTGGCCTCGACTTCGCTGGCTCAACATCGTGTGGTGTCGCGCGCTTGGGGGGTCCAGTGGGCGAGCTATGGGCTAAAGTCACGGATGACGATGCAGCCAGCGAGGTCGACATCGTTTTATCTGCCAGAATCAATGAATTGTCATCAAATCGAGTATTTCCTGCTTCGGTTGTAAAGTCAATCTCCAAAAGGCACCATATGAGGGAGACCAGACCATCCAAACATCCCCCGTAGATGGGTAAGTTTGACGCGTTCCCAGTTGGTGCAATGGTGGTGACCGCGTTTAGTGGTATCCACTTTTCCGACCACCCACACGCCAAGCAATTCGTGCGTTGCTAAAATACCTGTTGCTTGGCTGCTGACACATCAACGGCGGTTGGAAAAATCCGATCGCAAAGCCGCCGCCAAACTCGAGCTGTCCGCCAAAATTTCGGACGCCGATGACAACCACGTCCCTGCTCTCCTGAAGTGCATACGACGACGTCAATCTTGTCCAGCCACCACCAGACGCACAAAGGGGGCAGCTTCGGCCAAGATGCGTAAGCCTCAAAGGTTTTTCAGTCTCAATCGGCCGGTAAGTGTCGGACCCCCGTTTTCTCGCCATTGTCGCCTCAATTGATGCACCGCACACAAACGCACGGCGTGACGCTTTGTATCATATTATCATAACCATCTGCTCAATTTGCTGGC
Organism: Claviceps sp. LM84 group G4; assembly: GCA_018360345.1. Classification (NCBI taxonomy): domain Eukaryota; kingdom Fungi; phylum Ascomycota; class Sordariomycetes; order Hypocreales; family Clavicipitaceae; genus Claviceps; species Claviceps sp. LM84 group G4. The sequence continues at coordinate 6,568 of SRQH01000640.1, forward strand.
AATCGTGCTCATAACTTTGCCCTTGACAGAAATTGCGCCAGTCATGGAACAAATACAACCTCTATAACCTGTACCGCAACGCAGGACGAGAGCCACAGATCCGAGGCACACCGACATTCTTCCAGCAGAAATGGGCCGCCAAGTCGAAAACGAGAGCCTACCACGGCGAACACATCCCCGAGAAGAAATGGACTCGCCTTTTCTCGCGTCGACTACTCTCTGCTGTCGAAATGCCTCCCGAGTACCTGGCGGCGCATGACGGTTCCGAGCAGGCTGCTGGTCGAGGCTCCGGCTTGTCCACGCTGAACCTGTCTGCGGACATGTACTCCAAATCTCCAAGGCCTAGCACGCGGGAGCGGTTATCAAGACGCAAGGGACAATTATTTGGCGATGTCAACAAACTATTGTCGGATCGGTTTACCGAAATGACGCCATATATGCAGATGACATTCGCTCCCTTGGAGAGAAGATTGGATACTGCTATTTTCCGCGCTCTTTTCGCCAGCAGTGTGCGACAAGCACGACAATTCGTTATTCACGGAGCTGTCAAGGTCAACGGTCTGAAGGTGAGCTCAATTCGCTATCAATCTTGGGTTTGGTGACTGTAATGGTGAAAGTGTCGGGCAGTGGACACACAAAGCGCAACGCATATACGTATATACACATGCACTAATACCACTCTCTGATAGATGGTCCATCCATCCTATCAGTTGAATCCTGGCGACATGTTCCAGGTGGACATTGACAAAGTCATGTACAGCACAGGGCAGCAAAAGGCACCCGACGCGAACAAACGACTCTCTGAAAACTTGGAGGCCCGCAAGAAAAGGGCGGAGGCACTTTACAAGGCAGCGCTAAGCAAATCTACTGCCTCGACAGGTGGAGAAAACGCCGCGGCAGATGGAGATTCGGCCACGTCTTCTGAAGAAAAGACTGTGGAACCAGAACCGGAGAAGCTGTCAGCAGAGGAGGCCTGGAAACTCAACAACCGCACCCTGAAGTTCCTTTTCAAGGACGTCAGGAAGATCCTCAAGAATAACCCCCGGGAACTCACCGTCAAAGACAAGAAGCAACTGCGACTCTTCCGCACCGATGCCAAGCGCTTCTTGTCGCACTCCGAAGATAGTGCCCTTGATGTACAAGAGCTTATGAAAGAGCTGATGGTTCAAATGCAGAACCACGAAGTCATGCGCGAGACCTTCGAGAAGGTCTCCATCCACGACGTCTCTCCCGACTCGGCCACGGCCGACGAACCGTCTTCTCCATCGTCGTCATCACCACCACCGAGCAATGAGGCTCCGGCTGATACCGGGGACGCAAAACCCGAGTACAATTTACAGCGCCAGCTAGACAAGGGCCTTGAGGGCCTTACGGAAAAGCAGAAAGAAAAGGCCGTTCGCATCATAGGCAATACGCGGCTTTCGCGTGACGAGATGCGCAAGCTTGCCACGCTGTTGAGACTCGACGAAGAGAACCCAGTTGATGATAGCAAGCCCTACGCGACACCCTGGAAGCCTCGACCCTTCATGTCTGCCTTTGCCTTTATCCCTCGCTATCTTGAAGTCAATCCCAACATTTGCGCTGCCATCTATCTTCGTCACCCCGTGGCGCGAAAGGGCATGGCCGAGGTTCCTACGCCATTCGGCTATCTGACGAGTCAACTGGCCCACAACTGGTACCTGCGGCGCCGTTAAACCATGGAAGAGAGATGATTTTTCGGCATTTGTTTCTCTGTCTGAGAAACGGAAGGGTGATGCAGGCGCTTGTGTCGTGTGATGACGGAAGATGATGTGCGGATGGTCGAGAAGATGATGGGTAGCACTAAATTGGGCATGGCGTGTAGGTTCAACAGTGCTGTATATGTATGTATGTACGATTTAGGATGCACTTTGTGTGGCAAGTGTATACGCGATTGCATTGTGTACGCCATATGTGCAGAAAGTCGAGGAAGTCGTAGCCATCGCTTCATTGGGGAGATGATGGGACAAGCGGCCGCGATGGCTAGATTGAATTTTCTCGGTGTTAACGACGTCCTTGATGCTTGATTTTCTCCATTGATGTATAGGGAGTGAAACGCATAATACATATATGTTTCATGTTCAGGTTGGCCAAGCCTTTTTTTATTGGCTCGTCAGGTTCTCTGGCCTCGCCTCTGAATAGATAGGTACAGCATGCCTCTGGTATGGTTCAGCCACATCACGGATGTGCTAACAGCATGATTTCTTATCTGTCTCATTCAATGGATATGTGAGATTTGGGAGAAACCGCAACGCAAAGGGAGAGAGGTATCACATGTAAATGACTGCTTATCGGGACCACACAAGTATGTAGATACAGTGTGTATATGTGTGTATACTGTATACGGTGTCGTCCCATTCGTCGATGCGTGGATCGGTAGGATCCGCATCGGGATCGGCCTGTGTAGCGCCAATGCTCCAAAAGGAGGTTTTATTTTTTGTCTTCTCGGAGCAATAACGACTCTGTAAAAGCTTGGCATCGAGGAACGTGCTTGGACAGTGCCGAAAGATCATTGATTCTTCTGAATGGCAGCGGCTGCCAGCTGGTACGCTCGTGTAATGATGTACATAATCACATCATTACCTATACTCTGTACTCCGTACCTAGTCTGAGGACGCCAGGATATTATGATCAGGATGACTTGCGGATAAAACCAGTCTTACGGACTCCGGAGTAGGCAGCGGTAATATCATATATAACATATGGAGAGCATCCATGATCCATCATGTTTGTGTAAGCTGCCTTTACATAGCTGGGCTACCTATGTATGTGTGTATCAAGAGGCGGCAAGCAACATACGAGGCCGGGTCAACGTCCGTTATACGAGCTGATCTCGGAGGCGAACCTGAACTGGCTTTCGGTGCACTCAAAGCTTAGGGGTTCGGGGTTGTCGGCCTGATCTGGCTGCCGAGTCAGTCTCGCAAGGCCATATTGTCGTTGTCAGTTGACGAGCGAGGTTGAACGAGACGAGACGGTGATTCCCCCGCACATCATCATGCAGGGGCCGTCAGCCCTTGTCTTGTGTACCTAGGTACCCAGGTACCTTGCCAAAGGCGGAGTCCCGCAGCACTGAGCAGTCTGTCCTGTAGGCTGTAAAAGCCTGTACCTAAGGTATGTACCTAGGCTGTCCGGTCTGTTGTACCGTTGTACGGAGTACATAACTTGTAATGTGCCATGTTGTACCAGTGACCAGCCCCGGCCTTACCCCATTCAGCGCAGCCGTCTTCATCGATCTGCTAGGCAGCTAGACTGCTACATTAAAACATACCCAGTGCGAGTTGCAGAAGAGACAAGACTTCAGGCCAAAGACACCTATGTACCTACCTGCCTTGCCAAGCTCTTGGTGCGCCGAGCGCCGTTGGTTCATGTTTGTTCGGACCAGCTCCGACAGAGCAAGCCTTTTCCTTTGCATCGCGCTTTGCAGCCGAGCATCACCACTGGCATGATTTGATGCGACATCAACCCACGGTGTAACATGTCAGAGGTCCGACAACTTTGGAGAGAAACGACAAAACGCCATTGCTCGTCTCGCACAGCTTACTTTTGCTCCTGAGTCCCTGACTGGCTGCAGCCCTTCAACTCCACGACAGAGACGATACAGAATAACCGGCTGCTTCAACTCAGCATGGCCAGCAACCAGCAACACGCCCTTCCGCAGATGGCACTGCACGAGGGTCCTATCACACAGACGAGCTCGTCGGACCATGACGTGACGCGCAACCGTGGCTCTGCCGCCTGTGTCAAGAAGCCGCGTCGGCGAGCGGATTTGGCTCGCCAAAAACGCCGTTGCGTCAGCACAGCATGTGTTGCGTGCCGCAAACGCAAGTCCAAGTGCGATGGCGCGTTACCCACCTGCGCTGCTTGCGCCAGTGTGTATGGCACAGAATGCGCCTATGACCCGGACTCGGATCATCGCCGGAAAGGCGTCTATCGAGAAAAGACGGACAGCTCGAAGACGGGCGATGCCACTCTGCGGGTTCTCATCGAGGCCATTCTCAATGCTCCGGAGGATCATGTGTCGTCCCTGGTCAATAGGATCCGCTCGTGTCATGACTTGGACTCCGTGGCTCAGGCAATGGTCGACCAAGATTCGGACGACGGAGCAGCGACACCCGAGGAGGAAGATGGAGATTACATCGACTTCATGGCCGTCAAAGGCGAAGAGGAACTCGCTCGTAAGATGGGCGAACTTCGCTTCGAGAACGGCTCCGTGCGCTTTATTGGCGGCACGTCCCCCCTCATCTACCTCGGAGACTTTCACAATGATCCTGGCCAGGTGGCTCCTCCGTCAAAACAACATCTGACGAGCCATGATGCTGTCACTTCCTGGACCCAGGTCACGGCTGATTCCGGTCTCATCATCCACTTGATCAACTTGTACCTGAACTACCACTTGACTTACTTCACCGTCTTATCCAAGAACTTGTTTCTCCGCGACTTCCTACGAGGACGAGACAGCGTGTCCTCCAGTAGCTCAACGCCATACTGCTCGCCTTTATTGGTAAACGCAATTCTGGCTCTTGGGTGTCACTTCACTAGCATGGCCGGCGCTTTTGAGACACCTGGTGATGCTCCAACCAAAGGGGACCATTTCTTTGCAGAGGCCAAGCGGTTGATCTTGGGAAACGACGAGTTTGCGATACCCCGTCTCGTGACGGTCCAAGCGCTGGGGCTCATGTCCGTACGGGAGGCCGGCTGTGGTCGTGAGGCCCAGGGTTGGGTATACAGCGGCATGAGCTTCCGCATGGCTCAGGACATGGGATTGAACCTTGAAGTCACCGGCACGGACAGAGAACACATGTCTGACGAGGAAGTCGACGCCAGGAAAATCACCTATTGGGGGTGCTTTGTCTTTGACAAATGCTGGTCAAACTACCTTGGCAGACTGCCCCAGCTGCAAAAGGCCTCCTGCAATATATCGCGTTTCGATGCGTGCCCCGAGGAGGACGCGGTCATGTGGTCACCCTTGACCGACACGGGCTTTGATGCCTCCTTTAAGCGCCCCTCGCAGATTCGTTCTGCGGCGATGCAGCTTGCTAGTCTATGTGAAATCAGCAGCGACCTCCTGGTTTTCTTTTACCATCCAAATCACATTGGCCGGTCGCGAGGCAAGTCAGTCGAACTGAAAAAGCTAAGTGAAATCCATCGGCGTCTAGAGCAGTGGCGTAACGCGTTGCCGCAGAATTTCGAGCCAACAGATGGCCAGCTGCCGAATGTCATTCTTATGCAGTAAGTAGTTGACTCTATGTAACGTAACCCGTTCGGACGGCGGAATGAAGGTTTTCGGTGACCTTTTCTGTTGCCATTCTACTTCATTCTCTTTTCTTCTTTTCTTCTTTTCTTTCTTCTCTCTTAATTAAAATCTGTTTCTGACAACATTTTTCTCTAGCATGTTCTTCCATTTACAATACATTCATCTCTTCCGGCCATTTTTGAAATACACACCCGCTGCATCGCCGCTGCCTGCCCATGTCTCTCCGCGGAGACTTTGCACCGTGCATGCGGGTGCGATATCCAAACTGATGCGGCTCTACAAAAAAATGTATGGTCTGAGGCAGATCTGCAACATCGCGGTCTACATGGTCCACAGCGCATGCACCATACACCTACTTAACCTGCCCGGAAAGAGCGCCAGGCGAGACATTATCCACGGAGTCAAGCATTTGGAGGAGATGGCCGACGATTGGCCCTGTGCAAGGCGTACTTTGGGTATTCTCAGTGTTCTAGCAAGGAAATGGGGCTGCGATTTGCCAGAAGATGCTGCATATGTGCTCCGAGGGGCCGATGAGAAATACGGGCTCTACAGCACGTCGGATGTTCCCTCCCCGGCGTCAAGTCATGCCACGTCGGGTGCTATTCCTGACGATGACATCTCGACACCGGGTGGTCGGAGCGGTAAGGAGCCAATTTCACAAGCGCGTTTGAACAACAATAGCAACAGCAACAGCAACAGCAATGACAACAGCAACGTCGTTGGTCATGGACCGCTGGATGATCCAATGCCCTTGATTCAGTCTTCGCAACCGATGGACGAGGCCTCTTATCGGCTACCTCATCACCAGGAGCTCTCAGTGGGCTTGGAACTGCGAACGGATTCTCACGCTAATGCTCTGGAGTCGAGATGGCCCGACAACCCAGCCAGTGTAGCCTGGTTAGGGCATCACTCGCCATTCTATCATATGCACCAAAGTACTTCCATTCCACAGCCTGCTCACCAGGGGTCCGGCCGAAGGGCCCTCACTGACCCTATCCAGGGCATCCCGAATGCGCAGGACTGGATGCTGGATGACGGAGCGAAATGGCAACACAACTTCAACAGCTGGGGCATGTGCGAAAACACTGGGCCAGCTCCCGAGACATTTCTTTTCAACCACAAACAAAGCAATGGCTTTTATAAAGCCTCGGAAGCTTGTCAGAACGCTCGGGGGCCTGCGGATTTGGAGGGTCTTGCTGCGTCGCTGAGTCGAGATGGATGGCTGTCTGGCCTGGACTGAAGTCAATGAAGCTTTTACAGGACACATTTACAATGAATGTCAATGGAGAGTTGGAATTGACTCCTGAAGGTATGTGTCCTGGTACCACCTCTTTTGGATTATGGGCGTAATGCATTATGCGGCATGAGTCATCCGTCCCCTGTGCAGCCCTCTGCGGGATTTTCTGATACAACCCTTTCTTTTGAACATCTTGGCTCGAAAGTTATTTATCCTGATGGGGACTTAGTCTTACACCCTTCAAGAGGACGGCTTCGCTCTTTCCTGCCTGTAGAGAAGATCCTCATCAGGATTGGTTGATTGATTGATTGACGCGTCTGATGCCATGTATGGCGTCTTCAGCTGGGACTGCTGTATTGGCAGTTGCTGACGTACCTGGAGGAATACATCAATTGATGGATCAATCCTGATGGGGATCTTCTCTCACCGGGGGAGCAAAGGCGTCATCTTGAACGGTATCTTATTTTCAATTTCTTTATCAGGAGCTGGGTTTAGCCATATGGTAACGATCAGCCTTGACACTGTTTTGTATATGGCATGGATGATATAATGGACGGAAACTCAAACGGTGGACTTGGGAGTTTTGAGAAGACTTTGGTCATAAAACGTGCCGCGTTTACGAATCGGTGTGGGTGCTTGAAAGTTGAGGGAGACGGAAATCATAAATGATACAAATTGAATATAGACTTTGTGTACGTAGCACGAGTATCATCAGTATGGACAGCTGGCTTCAAGACTACGAATTCGGAACTCAGTTGCAGGACGCTCGTGAGCTTAGGGATTTTGATCAGACGAGCTTTAATGTGAGACAAGGAATGGCATCTTGTTTGATTATGGGCTTGGTTGGGTCCAGGACTCTACATATCGTCAGTCTGAAAAGCTGGCAGTCAAATTACGTCGTACGAAGTCAAGGGCATATAGATGTTGCTGAGTCTCTGAACGGGTGAGGATACCAGAGACGGACAACATATAGACTCGGACCTTGATCAGCACCAGCATTATTGGTGTGAAGAATTTGAAATGTCACAGCCACGCTGGCACCGTGGCACGCATAGGACGTCAAATTCCATCCGTAGAGCTGGATCACAAAGCTGGATCATAATCCGGATCGGACAGATGAACACATACTCATAGGGTGCTATGCACGACTAATAAACGCTCGAAGACAAAACAGGTATGTACATCATAGGATTTGATTATGGGCCTGGTTGAAGCGAGTATCATCATACCTGGTAAACTACTAGACTGTAGTACTCCGTAACAAACGTCGTCAACACACATGGCAGCACAAGGCACAAGGACTCTCGTTCGACAGATCCTCCTGAGTCCTTGGAGAGGTTCTGAACTTCTGGTACATAAGCGAGCAACAGAACAGTCATGTACGGAGTACTCCGTATGTACATAGCAGCCTCGGGAAGCATCTGGGCAATGTGCCAGGCTACAACTCTTGGCAGGGAGGGGCATCAAGTTGGGAACCTTCCTGCCGATTCTCGGGAACGATCAGCCGCATCCTGTTGCCGGTGTTGAGCGAGTGTCACTTCCGGGTTGGAGCAAGGCGGTCAATACCTAGGGAATGGACTCCGTATACGTACCTACTCCATGGACCATACGTACATACCTAGGTAGGTATGTATGTATGTATCCCTCACGATTGTCCTCAACCTCCCACTTGTTAGCGAGCTATCCAGCATGGGCTCAACAAAATCCACGCGCTATACCAAATTCATTCATTCGATGACCATGGAGAGCCCCATCCGCGTTGTTGGACGCGATCCCCGATTCCCTGTCCATTTCATCAAGCGTGGACAAGGACCGTGTAGGTAAGTCTCGTGAAGACGCAAGGTATTTCTCGCGTGTCTTTTAGCTGTGTGTGTGCTACGCTACGTACGTTCAACTCTTCGCACAACTCTTAGCTCAACTTTTTTTTCTTTCTTAAAGGCATGCCATCTTTGAAACCCGGAAGCAGCTGCCTTCCCTGATAATTTGTGTGGTGTAGGCGAGACTTCGACACCGTGAAGCGAACAAGGGAGCAAAAAGTTGGGGTGAGGTAAAAGAGTATAGGGTATGTGGAGATAGCTACAGAAGTACCTGGTCCGTTGTAGCCTCGTAGGGCTGGCTAGCCGCTAATAAGGGGACTCGGGGAGAGTCATCGTCTCCACAAAGCAGCCCAAACAACTTCCTCTCAAATCCTCTTCCCCGCCCTCTTCCGAAGTTCCGATCATCGCCTGCTAGGCGCCACACACCGTTTGGTCGAGTCAGAGTTGCACGTCCCAGGAGGTTTCGTGTTCCTGCTTTGCGTTGCTTCTTCGTTTCTTGTCACGCGCTTCCCAGGCTCCAGCCGACACGATCACGGGAGCCAATCCAGAGCCAGCGCAAATTGCTCTCTCTTTCCCCCTTCGCCTACGGAGTACGGAGTATACATACATAGACAAGAAGGCCCCAAAAATTGAGCCTATCTTCGAGCTGTCAAACGGCCCCCATCTTCACTCCGCTCGCGAAGGAATGGTGCGGTTTTGAAGTAACGGCCCCAGCGGCCATTGGCTGTGCAGACTTGGAGGAAGGGGGGGGGGGGGGGGG
>SRQH01000641.1:0-15632 GCA_018360345.1 Claviceps sp. LM84 group G4
GGAAGGCGGTGAAAGATAATCACTAGATATGTGCACGGACGGTACAACGCGGTCGCCCCACAGTGACCCCACATGCAGCTTGTACCGGTCCTGGACTCTGTAAACTACCTAGGTACCTATGCAGCCGCTCGTGGATCACACCCTAATTTGCGCGGCGTGGTGGTGGAGCAAATGATGCAGGGACCGTCTGGAAATGTTGTAGGTACCTACCTACCTATAGGTAACTTGTCAGGGGGTGGTCGGCTTATGCTGGCGAACAGAACGCTTCCCAGCCACCCATTTTCTGCATTTTTCGCCGTCGGTCACTTGAGGAGCTCCAGACATGATTAACGTGCGTTAGCATCACCAGAAAGCAAACCAAGGCTCTCAGGAACCACGACCGATGAGGCTAGCGAAACTAGGTGAACATGCTGGAAATGCAGTGTAGAGTCCAGAGAAGCTGACTGAGAAACACGAACGACGCGTTGCTTGCCGCCAGACTTATCTCAATTGTGCTGCACTATCAGTTGTTATCGTCGCCAGGTGTCTGCACGGAGCTGGCTTTTCACGTTTGAACAGATGCAGGGTTGTACTTTTATGACAGACACCGCTGTCGCACATCAACAAGTTACAAGACTTCACTTGACTCATTGTTCACCTTGACCTGGGGCCTTGATCTCGGCTCGCTTTTGCCCACAGCCTCCTCTTCTTGATTCTGATTGGCCCTCTATTTGATCAGTTAGACTCGTGAAGTCTTCCAGCTTTCTGCTCTCGGCTTGAATGAACCATTGAAAATACTTTTGCGTCGCGGCTCGTCCGTTTGTATCCTTGCAAGTACTGTCCAGACCACCTTCGACACACAGTCTAGCTTGTGTTTCCAGGAAAGGAGGTTTTCAGTTGACGCTGCATACTTGGCCGATCGAGGATCTAGAAGTTGCTTGCTCTGGCGTCTTCACCCGACATGGCGACGACCTCTGTCTTGCGCCGCCACCGCGGGGGCGGAATTAACGCAGATATGTCTATCAAGCACGAAATGGACGCTCCACACCCGGGTCAACATTACCACCATGGCCTGGAGGAGGATCTCGATGGCGAGGAAGACTTGGCATCGGCGATTTCCAACTATGGTGGCTCGACGGCCATGCCTCATGCAGACCGTTCAGACAGATACGGAAGATCTGATGCCCGTAAGTCAACAGCTTCTCATGCCTCGCCAGTCAAGCCATAGAATTCTAACAAGGTCTGCAGCACCGCCTAGTGAGCGTAGCACAGAGCCAGGCCCTCTGCTCCGAGAAATCAGATCTCGAGCGCCTGTCCATGACCAGTCTGCTGCGATTCTGGCCCACAATCCCGGTGAGAGCTTCTTCAACATCTCATTCCAGGACATCGGTAAGCGCGTGAAAGCCTGTAACGACACCCTTGGTGAGCTACAACATCTTGGCGTTTCGCATGCTGTCCAGTTGCCCGAGTTGGTCTTGGTAGGCGATCAGTCCGCAGGCAAGTCGAGTCTTATGTCTGGTCTGGCAAATCTCGATCTGCCTCGCAGCGAAGGTACCTGCACGCGCTGCCCACTTCACATTCGAGTTTCAGAAAACAGCGACTGGTCGTGCCGCGTGTCGATTCGGAAGGAGTATTCTTATCAACCTCCACTGGACCGGTCCATCAACGAGACTGACGTGACCGACGAAGACCCGTTCTTCCCCTGGCGCAAAAGAGAACCAACAGCTACGCATGAGTTCAAGACCATGCATGACAAGAATCAGATTGAGGAGGTGTTGCGGTGGGCTCAAATTGCGATATTGAACGATGATAAGCATCATAGCCTGTTTATTCCGGGATCCGGGGGCATCGCTGTGAACACACCCGTCACAGAGGCCGCTGAAACAACCACTGCCAAATTCTCGCCCAACATTGTCTCTCTAGAAATCAAGGGCCCGAACCTGCCAGATCTTTCATTCTATGACATGCCGGGCATTTTCCAAAATCCTGCAGATGAACGCGACGATTATCTGGTCAATGTGGTACGCAACCTGTCTAGGGCATACATTGAGCACCCATCCGCCATCATCATATGTGCGATGCCAATGAACAGCGACGCTGAGAATTCGTCCACCTTTGGCCTTACTCGCCGACTGAGAGCATCGTCCAGGACGATTGGGGTACTCACCAAAGCAGATCTGTTACCCGAGGGTGGGAACCATGATCAGTGGCTTGCCGTGATGAATCAACAGACACATACGACTGGCTTGGGCTACTTTATCACCTCCAGACCTCAAGGCAAGGATTTGGATGAATTGAAGCGTTGGGAAGAGCACATATTCGAGGACCACTCGATCGGGAGCTGGCCGAGTACCTTCTATGAGTTTTCCGATCGATGTGGAATAGAAAAACTCAAGTCATTCTTATCTGAGCGCTTAGGGGAGGCTTTCATCAAAGGGTGAGACGCATGCTATGCATTCTGTTGCAAAATTAACATGCCACGTGCCACACAGGAGTTGCTAACAGCCATGTTAATGAAACAGTCTTCCCGAAATAAAGTCTAAACTCAAGCAGCATTTTGACAATGTTCAATCCCATCTAGAAGCGCTGCCGGAATTGCCTGAGAACGTTGAGCTCGAGATCCAGACAGGGCTCATGAGGTTCGCCGACACCTCGAGAACTAAGTTGGATGAATTCACGAGACACTTTAATACCCTGCCACACAATTTTCGTGACTGTCTCCTGGCTATCAAGCCAAAATTCACGTTGAAAGACCAATCTGACTTTCCGGTACACGACATCTCCGATGGGGATGAGTCGGATAATGCCTCAGTCGCCACAACCCACACGACAGCAACGGCAACACCAACAGCAAAGCGTCGATCAACAGCAGCTACCATGGCGCCCTCAAAACGGCCTCGCGTGGATACCTCGATGAATGGTGTCACGTCGCTTATGACCAACGGCCGCGGTGTCAATCCCGAGGAGCAGAATGGATTAAACCCGAGAGGTGGCGTCACGGTCCCGATAAGGACTCCAAAGTTTGTGCTGCCGGACCCTTTCGCCAAGTTTACGGACATAGGGCGAGGCTTCCGCACGCTACGTCAAGTCCGAGAGGAAATACAAGCGAAGACTACGTCCGGCATGCCGGATCGAACGTCGGATGAGGTGTACAAAGATCTTGTCACGGAGTCAGTGCGGCCCTGGAAGGAGCCCATGGATGTGTTCATCACACGAGCTATGCGAGATCTGCTACAAAGTCTAGAAAGTGCGCTCAACAAGTCTCTCGAGAATCTCAAAAAGAGGTCAATTTACAAGGAAGCCAAGAAGCACCTGCGCAGCTGTCTCGAAGAGCACAAGCGGGAGATCCAGCGGGACTTAGTCCTACTGTACGAAGATGAGATGGAGCGACTACTCACGTTCAACAACGACGCGTTCATGCAGTACAAGGATGAAGAACTATTAGAGCTCACCCGCTTCCGACACTACATGCGCCTGAAAGCCATCGGACCTGACCCAGGAAAGTACATACCGGGCGACCAACTCTCCGAAGACAAGCGAGCACAAGATATGAAGCGAAGGGAGGCAGAGGTTGCCAAGATTGGACGAGACCACTTCGCGCGAGAAATTGAGGTGGTCGCATACGTTAGGGGCTACTACCGCCTTGCTGCCCTGCGCTTTGCTGATACGGTGTCGCAAAGAATCATTTGTCGCATGATCCCTTCTATTCGGCGTCAACTACCCTCTTATATGGAGGAGAAACTAGGTATTCGCCGTCCTGATGCCGCGAATGTGTATGTGAGATTGATGGAAGAGGATGATACGACGGCTTTGACGAGAGAGACGCTCAAGGTCGAGAAGGATAAGTTTGAGAAGGCTCTGGCTAGTATTGGCGCGCTGGAGACTGGAGCTACTAGGAGCATGCCTCACCTTTCCCTGACAGAGAGTATGACGAATATGGATATACGGCAGGCTGCGCAACCTCTTGTCGGTGGCGATGGTCTCTCTGATACCGAGGACGTAGAGATGTAAGCTATCATTGTAAATTTGGTACTACTTTCAAGTTTCGGATGTATATTGTGTACTACTTGTGGCTGTAACAAAGAGTTTCATCTACCTGTGAAGAAGAAGGATGTACATATTTGCGTGTCCCCGTGAGCACGCACGACATGATACTCGCGACAGCAAGATACATCGTACATCCGAAGACCTATCTAGGCGGCAGACCAGAACTTGGAAGATAACCAACATCTTGGTGCCTTGGTCTAGGGCTCGACGCCCAACAACTGCATAAATAAGCTTTTCGACAAGGATCATGATCGAGAAGCATGGCATGTATACTCCGTACTCCGTACAGCTTGATGATACATAGGTACGTACATATGTATGTACATACTCCGTAGAGAACTCTGCTGAAGCCTGATGAGGCGTGGCTACAGTAAGATGCGCCTACGTACGCTGTGTCGAATGGCAATTGTGTACACAGAATTACTGGAATGTAATCCCATCATCCTACCAAATCTTGTTGTTGTCCAATTGCTTCTTGTGCTTTTCTATTGGGTGTTCTTTTTTCTTTCTGGCTCTTTTTTATGGCCAAAATTCCAATCCAGCCTTATTATTAACAAAAGAAATGGTTTGGGCCAACCTCGAAGTAAAGAGGTCCACAGTGTTGGTTTGGCATCATACGCGTGCGGCGTAACGCAAGTAGGTAGGTACATATGCACAGGTTGCCGTGCTGCTACAGGACAGGGGTGCCTGGTGAAGTCACACGCAAATTGCAATACTCCGTACAGAGTGCTTTTATTTACAAGTGAAGGCATGGGAGGGGGTGTAAGATGTAACGACAGGGAGACAACTTTGGCCGAATGCGAGAAACAGGAACTTACGTAGGGATGCTAGGTACCTTCGGCGTCCCGCCACTCGAGATCATGAGCATTCAGTCGATGTGAAAAAGGGACAGAAATGTGTGATCTCAGATGTATAAAAGTGAAAGCAGAAGGATGATTATTGTCTCAAGTATTGGAACGAGCTAGATAGAACAAAATGGAGAAGAAATAGAAAACAGTCTTGAACACACAATAACCTCCGTACTGCATTCGCACAAATCTCGTTAATATCCGAAGCTCCTCTCCCACTCCTGGTGTTGCCATTATTAAAAACAAACGTGATCAATTTGTACTTCAAAAACTTCCTTTGTCAAAAAAGAAGAGGAGATGAAAGAGTAATTAAGAAAAGAACATCGTTCCTACGCTTTTTACCACTTCCGGATCGACATTGGGCCGCGTGGCTTTCTCCCAGTAGGCTGCGCAACACCTGAAAAGTTTCCTGAGGAGAGAGTCAAGATGCCCGTGCCGTAAGCACTTGCGACATTGGTCACAAGTTTGACATCTGTAGGCCGCGCAGCGCCTGTGAGAATGCCTGAGTAGAGAGTCACAGTGGCCGTCTTGAATACTTCTTCGACACGGGTCGTAACGTTGGCGGAAGAGCTTCCCACCTCGGATAGGACAGATGTTGAAGAAGAGGACGGGAGGTCATCGCTTCTGACGTGGCAAGGCTCGCCGCTGTACTTCTTCTTACAGAAAGTCTCGCCCGTGTAGATGTTGATGATGATGATCTCAATGTTGTCACCGCCCCCGCCCCCGCCCCCAATGGTCTTGGTATAAGTGGAATAGTGATCGATGGTCTGGAAAACTGTCTGGACCTGTAAAGGCGCTGTGGTGGAAGCTGGCTGTGCCAAAGACGGGCTTGACTGCATGGTAGCAATGAGATTGTTGGTACCATGGGGCTGAGCGACCGGACTATAGTTGACGGCGGGAGGTTCGAGGCTGGCAGTGACGGTGACCACACTCGGGGTTTGCTGTTGTTGGTGCCCAGTTTGCGTGACTGTTACGGCGGACGGGGAAGGCCACGGAGTCTGCAAAGGCGGCTGGTCTTGAGTCACAGTTATCGCTGAAACCAGCTTGACCTGCGGCGAGTCTACTTGCACTGTAACGGTCTTGGGCTCTGATTGTCCCTTGCTGGAGTCGCGCTGAGTTGTTGAGGTGACTTGTAGTGGCCGCGCGCTCCCCTGAGTGCCCCCCTCAATCACGGTGACAGTTTGTGGCTCAGGGTCCGAAGTAGATTGTGGCCGCCGCGAGACGGTGACCGCACTCTGGCTAACATCGGCTGGCGTGTAAGATGGCCCGTCCAAGGACTGTGATCGAGTCACATAGACCGTGTGAGTGCCTGCAGCCACCGTCCGCTCAACTGTCACCGTATGCTGCTGCTTGTTGGGGGTTTCATTCGCTATACTGACATACACAGTTTTGGCCGGCTGTGTCACGGTGACCACTTCACCTCCATGTCCTGGCTGCCCAGGTGGCGGGCAAGGGCAGCACTCACGCGAGTCATCGCGTGGTGAGCGTGGTGAAAGCCGACCAAACTGGGCATTCGTGACGGGCGCCAGCGCCAGCACCGCCCAGGGAATAGCGCGAAGCATGGCGAAGGAAAGTGTTGGCGATTTGCTTGATAGAACGGGAGAACGTATAAGGAACTGGCTGTAAGAGAAGTGACGCAGAACTCGGAATAGGTTCAAGATATGGAGGAACTAGTCAGGGACAATGACGATGGCTCATGTTGCGATGCGATGCGATGGCTGATGGTTGAATTGTTGCATGAGAGCGAATCACGCTATTTTATATCTAAGCCTGAGCTGCTTCGCATGACAGAGTCTGCCACATGAATGACGGTTTCAATCGTATATTCACGACGAACGCAATGTTCAGTCAATATCAGGGAGCTCAAAAGCTTCGACTCCCTGCGCGAATACCACCACACGACTACGAGGCGAAAGGCTTTCCCTCCCGTCAGCAGAAGTCTTACAAGATTGGTTTCATGGTTGCACAAAGGGAAGAATATAGAGACATATCAATGCAAGGCTGACAAGTTGAGGTGCCATTATTGGCTGTTGTATAGGTTGGTCTTCCCTCTTCCAGCGGGGCCGAGGGCACCTTGACCGGACATTTGGAGGGAGGAAGTCGCCATTGCGTCAGATGCGAGAAAGGAGTTTGTGATGATTGAGGGAGACGGTGCGAAGACAAGAGGAGGGATGTAAATCAAAGAGCCCTTGTAGCATGGCGTTCGAGTACCAAGGGATGTCTTGAGTGCTAACTTCTAAGCTTGAGCCCCAAAGTTGGTATACGGAAGATCACAGCTTTTGTGGAAGATGAACGTACGTTGCTGGAGGCCCGAGGAAGGGCTTATCCGACATATGTAGGCACTCCGCATGGTACCTCCCAATAGGTAGCGCCATCCGCGGCCCGTGATTATCCCGGGTCTGCGCCCGCCGCCCGCACTTCTCTGACCCACATTTTGACAGCTTGCTTTGTGAATGACGACCGTCGATGCGACCGACATTCACCTTACTCCGTACGAACACGGAGTGCAATGGGTGATGTGAGCGCATATGCCGTGCACATATAGAGACCCGGGGGAATAAAAGTCTTCCAAGCCTTCCATACACCGCAGTATGGGCATCTGCCAGTCGTGCCTCAGACGGCGCGATCATCATTGTTACCAGGAGGTAGGCTCAGAACGAAGTCTCCAACTAATGATACTCCTTTTTTCATCCCTTGAAGCTAACCAACTTTCTCAGTGCGATGAAACCCGCTTGTTGTACGACGATGGCCATGGAATGCAGTATGGGAGCTTCGACGATCAGAACTTGCGTGGTGACGAGACAGTTGAGGCTCAGCACGAACATGAGGCACTGCAGGAAGTCATCGCCAAAACATCCATGTGAGTGTGCATTTGTACATTTGCTTGCGGGATCTCGGAATACAAATATCTGACATGTAGAAAAACCAGTCGTATGGTAGATGTGTTTGAGATCGGACCACAATACACTTCAGACCATTTCGACACCCCCTCTTTCGACCTCGCTGGAGAGAGATTAGGAGGCTCTCGATATCAGCGTTTAGTATCAAAGCTTGGAGCCGGAGGTGGGAGTCCATCTCCCGAAATCAAAGTCGATTGGGTCTCCGAGGGCGATGGCGGTAATGGCGACCACATTTCGAAATCGCCGCGCGGTTCACCAGCAAGCGCCTCGGCCCCGGATGATGAAACTAGCGATCCGCTCATTGGCACTTTTGCCGATGCCGCCGAGGCAATGGAATGAATTTTGTGAATCCATCGGTCGACTGATATGACGAGTTCGGAAATCCAGGTACTGTACTTTGACGCTTTCTTCTATTTCAAGGTGCTGTTTCCTCGGCATCGTTGTAAAAAGAGTATGGCAACTGTTGCATGTACAGCTCGCAGTTGCTTCATCGTGCCATAAGGATGCGAGGTTGAAGAGCTACAACTCGTGCCATCTTATCCACGTGGCACTCGACAGAATGCAGCGCGTGCTCACGACTTTGATTTTGGAAGATCTCGAGTGCTCATTTACTTCTTCCTGCTGTCTTTTCTCTCCCTTTTTTCTCCAATTCCATTTTGTGTACGCGATACCCTGACCGTCCTTTTCCTTTTCCTTCACACATTTCATTTCAATGGACTTTATTTTGTTCACCATGCGCTTTCCCAATGAAAACAACCCCGTCGACATATGATTCTTTCATTTCTTTGATGCGCGGAGGAAACACTGTACAAAGCCTTTCAAAATATGAATCTAGCGAAGAGATTGCTGGAGTCTCAAATCAATTCGGACAAAAAAGGAAACACATGATCATCTCATTCACCACATGAGCCCAGTGACAAGATGGCTTAACTCTCATGTATTGTCAGCCAAACAAGCAAAGGCAGACTCGTTCATTGAGAGCCTGGCTCTCAGGACCGCGAAATGGGACATAGATCACATCACGCTATTTCCTCTCAATTGACACCCAAAGATACCCGTCCAATTCTCGAATGCGAACACTCTACTTCGCCCTTCCTCTCCCGACTGAACGGCCGTCGCACGTACCACCACGAGTCAGGGATCTGTGTGATTAATAACAAGGCAGACGGCATCCAATTTTACTTTCGCGCAATGTCATTGAGTGTCTAACACGTCCATCGGCTTGCTAGTGGAGCGTCAATCAGTCCTACAAACGCAATGTGCAGAGCCCTACTCCGTAGGTATCGTCGAGTTGGCCATTCATACATATCTCCGTTTTCGGCTCGCACCGCTTTTTTAGTCCCCCGGCCCGCTAGTGAGGGGCGGAGCAAGGGTCTTGCCGCACTTCAGTCCAAGCTGTCGGGACGGCGCGCTCAAAATTTCATGATTTTTGCGTCTCGTTGTTCTCAAAATTTCACAGATTCAGGGCGCATTCGTATGCGCCCTGTATCACAACGACATCGATGAGAAGTAGCTGCAGTCGCTCAGGCAAGGCCTTGTGGCAACGGGCTGAAACAAGCGCTTCAACGTCATGACTTTGAAGTCATGAACCGACCAGAGTCCTGGACTGTGGACCATCTCACACCCATGCCGTGGATTGACCCTGTCATACAATAGACTTGGCTCACCCCTCACGCAGTCCACCGCTCACGCGTCCGCAGCAAGCCGTCTCAGCTTCACGCATCACCTTGCTATCACGCTACCTAGCAACCTCGGCGCAATGCGCATACGGAGTATGTATGCATCTTGCAGGCAGCAGCCCTAGCGCTGGACCATGCATACGGAGTCACGGACTCACGGAGTACGAATGAGTGTGCAGGAGCCATACTATACCTACTGCGTGATGCTGCCCGCCTGACAGAAACCATGTCCTGCGTATCAGTGATCACGCGCCCGCATCATGATTTTCACTTTTGCTTGGTAATTCCGGGTCTAATCACGTTAGCAAACATTGAATCGACGAATCGAATAAGCGAGAATAGTCTCGCGCGCACACTTGCACAGTCGCACTCATACGAAGAGACTGTTGTCCCTAGACTACCAGCATCATGGCAACGACAAGACATTATAATTACGTTTGATTAATGTCGTCCCTCCACTGACAGGAGTGGGTGCATGATGGAGTGGTCGGAGTTCGCGAGACCGAGCCCCATGTTCGGGGCCTTTATTAAATCGACAAAACAGACAGCGTGGCCGACGGTGGTGCCACGAGTCGCTGTTGGCTTCTCGAAAGATCCGAAGCGGGCCACCGCTATTCTAGAACTGAGTCCGCTTCTTCTTTACCCGTCATCACCTTAAGAAGTTAAGATGGATACTGGAACTCATGGCCACAAGCAACTAAAGGAAAGATGGCCCACTCACATAGTCGCATTCAGGACTACGGCATCTTTTCTTGTGACGCTTTCGCCAACTCAGATCCAGACCATCTCAGAGGGTGGGATGGAAATGAGGTCAAAATAATTTAACTCACCAAGCATTGCATGCTTCACATTCACTATGATTCGGGTGTCTATTTGACGTTGGACGGGGACTTTCTTTAGTGCAGACAGTATAAAATGCGTGGCAATTGAGATCATTTGACCGCCAACGTCTTGAACAACCAAGGGAAAAGAAAAGGAAGACAACAAATTTTGTGGCGAGAGCCTACGACCTATGTACCCAAAAGCAGAACGGCTCGTATTCCAATCTTCGCCATTCCTTCCGTACTCTTCCTGCTGTCACGACATAACCTCCGACTACCATACGCACAAGTTACAACAGCCATTGCGAGTCTGGAATGTTATATAAGCAAACCGATGCTGATGCATTATTCCAAACGCACAGGTAGCAAAGACTTTTCGTGAGGTCGATTTTACCGAGTTCGGCGCTCGAGATTTATACCCTGGCTTCTGATGTCTTCTCACCGTTCTCAAGTACCCAGTACAGGGCTTGCCGCCAATACTCACTCCACCTATTCACATCGTTGCCAGCACGCAATCTTGTTCTTGAACTGTCATGGCTGTCTCCGGGGTCTTCGGTGCAGCTCGCCCCCGTTTCTCTCTTCCTCGCCATACTGTCTCTTACGCCGACGTGACCTACAAGCTACCTGAGCGTGCCTCGCTCAATTATTAGGTTTGGGTAACTCATACCCCCTAGATTTGTCGCTGTACACAGTTAGAGCATTAGCGCAGTTCCGTTGTGAGCCCAATGCTTGTGGAAGACGCCTCCCTCCACTGTCAATGGTCATTGCGTGGGTTTCACTCTGTGTCCCCATCTCTCGCCCTGCTACCCTTGCCGGTGGTTTTGCATCTTCCTCGCTGTTTCAAAGCACATGGTTGAGTGCGAAAACGTGAGAGAAGAGGGTAAAGGCGAGTACGCAGAAGAAAGGGGAGTGAAGTCAAGAGAGGGAAGGCCCGAGACACAATACTGAATCAGGCATCAAGAGTCGGGACGACGAACGATCAAAGAAAAATCTACCATACCTGCCTGAGCGGATTTGCCGCGTTATCGTGCGATTCTCGCATCTGGTAGATAGCATTGCGTATTTCGTTGATGTCTTTGATGGTGCGTTCGATCGTGGCAGTCCTATTGCCCTCTTGGGTCCAGCGTCTTACATCTTGTTCCATCTTATCAAGGCGACGCTGCTTCCTGTCGATGCTCTTGCAGAGATCACACACCTCCTCCAAATGTACCGTGTCATATATAAGCTTAAGCCCACACGTCTCACCGATTCGGGTTTCCTTGCCACACCGGTGTTGAAAAACCCTCCAGCGCCAATAGCCGCAGGCCCAGAGCGTATTAGAGTACCAGCACATTGTCGAAGAACCGGTCAGCGGCACGAACTCGGCCGAGGTGAGTGAGAAGGGAAAAAAAGAGACCTAGCGTGATCAGGATACAGATGCGTCGCGGACAAGTATACCACACACCGGAAGTGCAATGGAATCCCTGCCAGACGGTTTGCCGGGTCCTTGAAGAAAGAACCCGTACCTCACATCACATGCCTCGTCCCCTGCCCGGCTTTGGGGCAAGGTTCTCAAGGTTGATCTTGAGGTATGAAAAATTTGGCGGCAGCCCGTGGGATTCCTTGCACAACAGAAGCGTGGGAAGGTACTTACCGGCTTTCTCAGCTTTTTCAAGTTGCAGACAACACGCTTTTGCTTCTTTCAGCTCACCAGAACTTTCCAGAAGTAGCGTTTGCGAATCGCAGATGGCAGACTGCTCAGCCTGTTGGTTCCCAGTCGTGGTTGATTTGGCAATACGAGATACAAATAAGTTCACAACTGTTGAGTTGGCTTCGAGTTGGCTTCTCCTTTGAACTACCTCTCCATTTCAATTTCAAAGGAGATACAAATTCAAACTTATACTTGCTCAACCAAGGCTTGTTGGTCAATCTTTTCCTCCGCCTTGTTTGCCCACAGTCCAGGCCATCTTCTTTCTGGCCATGCTTTTCTTTCCGACCACAGGAAAAGTTGCCCTGTAGGCGACGAGTATTTTGTGACGCATGCTAATCAGCGTCCCATCGTCGCTGTCATATTGCTTGCTACGGGGAAAAACGAGGCTGTCGAAGACACCCTCCTCGGTCTTGTCCGTACATTCTCGCGTCCATAAGTGGTTTTTTTTTTCGCGGAGATAGACGATGCTTTCCAAATACATGGACTGGGATATCCAATACATGCCCACCCTGGACCTATATCATACCTACTGCACCCATCATCATATGTACACCGCATGCCATATTACACGCCCCCCCCCCCTGACTGGTTCCCCCGCCTTCATGCACACACTGCAAACCGTTCGTGTGGCTGCGTGGCAAGCTCCAGGCTGAGAGGGCTTGATTGGGACAGGACCAGACTTCGTGCGCCAAACTTCATTATGCATCTCGGAGGAAGTTGCAGCTCTTGAATACTTGAGTCATAGGTACCTTTACGCCGGGGGAGTTCAAAGGACTTTTGTCAAATTTTTATGCTACCAATTCCCTGAGACTCAGGGCTGCGGGTGAAGGTTTGCTTGATCGGACCAAGTCGCTGTATGTCAGGTCAGCAAGGCGGCTTCGAATTATTCAACCTGACTGATGCCGGCCCCCTTTCTGCACTGAGACGGGAAATGGTCAGGGAATCGCTCCCCCTCTCGACGGTCCGAATGCTGAATCTTCAAGGTCTATCTGAATACGTCTAATTGCAGCAACTTATGTTGCAGCCTCATGATTGGGCGACGGAAGTGGTCGCATATCAGATGCCTCTACGGAGTATAGATCTATATTGTGTGACCACACTACTGGCGACTATCTAGGTACATACATCTGTACTCCGTACGTACATGCTGTCTATATACAGATATGCTCTAGGTACCGGCAGCGCCGCCTATTTCTGCGGGCGTGCGGGGAAGATGGGTTCGTCGCGTGTCAAATATTGCTATCATATGCCTGCCCTCACTTGGCAATAATTGCACCTACGCGGGGGTGACAGAAAGTACCTCCTAGATGCTGCAGGCTGATGTTGAGGCTGCACAAGTACATGATCTGGTCTGCTGCACATGGCATACAACGTTTCAACATCTGGGATTACAAATTACAACATCAGAACCCAATGTTCTTCGACGTGTAGCTTTATCACGGGGTCATCAAAAAAATCTTGGACGCGTCACGCGTGCTTGTCCAGCGCTATTCATACTTGCGGTGAGCAAGTATCCATGGCATGTTACTCGTCAACTCGAGCGTCTGTTGTTTATGTATGATGGCCTGTATCGTTGAGGTTTATTAAGGCCCCTGGAAACTTCCAAGTCTGATACAGGTTACAACACAGGATGCTTTCATGACGCTGCATGATCGATTCGCTGGAGAAGTCGTGAAGGCTTAGGGCCACAATGCCGGGGTCGCCGATTCGCTCGAGTATACCTACTATGTGCGCGCGCAAAGAAGCCTCACGGAGTACAAGGCCTCACCAATCCCCATCAGCAACGATGATGGGATAACGTGAGCGACGTACTTGGCTCGATGGTCACGGGGATGGGGGAGTTGCTCAGTAGTACTGTTTCGAGCGAGGGCCAATAGCATCCGAACTCAATGAGGGGTGTGGTCGCCGGTTGGAGGTCTTGCGAGGAAAATGTTGTAAGAAAGGGTTCAGGACTCAGGACTCAGGACTCAGGACCCAGGAGTGGCTTCTTACAGTCAGATACTTACCTACCTACCTACTATACTTTGTCTCTTCATCACGGTGTTTCATGACTCGGAGGTTCCGTCTTGGCAAGGCGCACCTCCCTATTCCTCGGCATCTTCTATTCTGTTTTCATGTGACGATTGACCATGGATTCGGTTCCAGACCCGAGGTCTTGGGTTAGGGAACCTGCGACAAGACGCATGAATGTTTGCTGCGGCCGCCCATGTTGATCTTTGATAAGGTCCCTGTTGCCGTTGACGCCTTCGATGTCACATTTACAGGTATGTATGTATCTATGGATAATCCCCCTGGGGCCTGCATTGCCGTGTCCAACCTTCTTTTTATACTCCGTAAGGTAAAGAAAGCAGTGCCTAACTCGGTACTTCTCCCGAGTCCCGACTCTGTGCGGTACCTTGGATACATACATACCTCCTCTAAGGTACATCATGAGGAGGTATGCATGGACCCTCCGTACAGGTACCTTAGGAGGTAGACCGTACCTAGGTACCTAGGTACCTTACCTCGTCGCAGTGAGACAGGCTCTCCACAACAACAGCCAGAACTGGCCAATCTTGTGACGCTGCGCCTTTATTCCGTAATAACCTCACTTTCCCCTCACACCGTCACACGGCCACACCTTTTCTTCGTCTGCACGATCGCTGCATGGAAACCTCGTGAATACCTACCTAGACGTCTTAATGCTGAAGTATCCCTACACGTCGTCGTCGTCGTCGTCGTCGTCTGCGTCTTCTAGCACGGGGCGTACAGTGCTGCTTTGCGCCTCGCGTCCTCCTGCAGTCCGCCACATTCGCTACCTTGGGTACATAGGTACCTGCCATCATCACCTGGTGTACAGCCAACATCATCGTGATTGTTGCCGTCCGCACAACCTGCAGCCAACGAAGCCTACTGCGGCAAGTGATTCAGCCTCCATGACAAGAATGCAGGACGACGATCGCATCTGTGGCCAGCGCCTCGCATAGGCTCTTGATTCTTCTGTTGACACCCATCCCGATTCCCTCCCTCGGGGGAGACCGATCAATCGATATCGAACTTTTGCTCTTGTCATTATGCATCACGGATGCCCGAAATTTCCTCACAACGGCCAGCTCAGAGACGAGGTCCAGTTTGGCTCAAATGCGCCGCCCTATCCTCTACCGTTTCCAACACGCGAGGAATCCCGAATCAAAGACGCCGTGTCCTGTCCGCGCTGTTTAAAGAACGATGAGTCGTCAGAATCTGGCACGTCGTTAGAAGCGCTGGCTGTTGATTCCCAACCCTTCAGAACCGATCATTTCGACGAGTGTAAGATGGAGGTGGCGGTGACAAAGAACCACGGCCTTCTTGGCTCCGGTGACAGCGACGACGATGCTTGCCATGGCCATACTAGCAAGCCCCCTGGCCAGCACGTCGGCCTTTCGGGCAGCCCTGCCTCTTCCGAAGTGCTCGAGCCTTGTTTGGGGAACAAGCTACTGCTTGATGGCCTCCCCAATGAGGTTGTGCTGCATGTTCTTGGCTTTCTAGACATGAGTGATTTAGTAGCGACGTCCAGAGTAAGCTAGGCGCGATACTCTCGTGGGGGGGGGGGGGGGGGGGGGGGGGGGGGGGGGGGGGGGGGGGGGGGGGGGGGGGGGGGGGGGGGGGGGGGGGGGGGGGGGGGGGGGGGGGGGGGGGGGGGGGGGGGG
>SRQH01000642.1:0-15605 GCA_018360345.1 Claviceps sp. LM84 group G4
TTACCCCCCCCCCCCCCCAATCTTTTATTCCTCTTCCCAGTGTTGGGACCCAACCGCATGCTATGAAGAAAGCGAAGACGCGGTCTACAGTATGCCTGGACTATGGGACACCCGCACCTCCGCGCGAAACAATCAGGCTTTGAAGGCGAAAAACTGGTGTTGTTGTGCGAGTCGGGCAAGGGGAGAGAGACTCATGTTGATTAGCTTTACTCACTCTCTCCGAAGTTCTTGATATTTGTCCTGTCTTGGATCAACTCTGTCGGTCTGTTCTACTATTTTGTGGATTGGCCCTTTCTTTTGGTATTGCTTCTCCCCCCCGTCTCTACCTAGTACCATTGCCTCGTACCCCTCCGACGCATCTCATGCAACTTTGACTTTGCCAGTTGTTCTTTTGGAGGTGTCCGTTGTTCTCTTTCTTTTTTGTTATGCTGTTCTATACCATAGATCGACTGCTTCAATGAGGTGTACTCCTTTTTTTTTGTTTTGAACTTTTGTTGCTTGCAGAGTTATACACTATCCCCCCCCCTCCTCTCTCTCTTACCATCGTATCTCTTCTCCTTGTGATTTTTTAGCAACTGGGAAGAGGGAGTTGAGTCTTTCATGACTATTTGGATGTACGACAGGGGCTTTGGACAGGATCGGCGAGGCGAGATTGGCAAGGGGAAGAAGGGGGAGAGGTGCGTGGTGTGAAAGGGGGGTTGGATGATGGTATGGAAGGCTATGGTATATGGGGTATGTATATAGGGGAGAGAGGAGTTTTGGTGGATGAGCAATGGCAGTTATGATGGCTAGGGTTTCAGGCATGACATACATAGCACGGAATACACACCACCCAATAAATATTAACCCTCAGACAGCAGGACCAGATATGAGAGATGAATAGTGGAAAGTTTGATATCCTTCAGCGCTCATGATCATATCCATGAGCTTTGCTGGGACGACTATGCTACCTATGTACTGAATTATCGTGCATGCTTGACAGTACGTAAAAGAGATGAAAGAGACGGACAACCTGTGTAGTTCCTGGGATGAGGGGGATCGGCAGCATGTGCCCACTGCCCAATGGAGTAGATAAAAGAAACGAGTCACAATCTTGAAAGAAAAGGAACGAAGCAATGCAGCTTAGCGAACCTCTTTGCTGTGCTTAGCAATAAACAGCGCCTGCGGAACAAGAACCGCCCCGCAGACAAGCACAGCCCCAACACTCAACGCAAACATCTTGACATAGAGGGTAAGAAGACGACGCCAGGACGTCTTGCTAAACGTGACCCAGGCATCCGTAACAGTAGCATACCCCTTACCTCCCACCACCTCGGGCTCGACATTCCCACCAAACGATCGGTCGAACGGAATAATGGTGCTCTGCTGGACCGGCAGAAGCGAGGCCTGCACACGCACAAGAACAACATACGCGGGGATAATGACAAAAACAGAGCACGCAACCGTGACGAGCGTGACAATCACAAACTTGATAATAAAGCCCGCGTGAATGGCATCCATATCCAGCGGCTCATTGAAACCACCCCTAGGCAAATCCAAGCCCAGAACAAGGGCCGTGAAAATCGGAACACAGCGTGCAATTTCGCGAGCGAACCAGAAAATAGTCATGGCCTTCCACGTAGCGTCAAAGGTACGTCGAAACGGCGGCAGACGAGACCAAAAGTGCAAGGGGGACGGCTCCGAAATAACAATATGTACCCACGCGGTGCTAAACTGCACGAGCGCCAGGGAGGCGAGAAGCGTAGCGAGCGGATAAAAGAAGCGGCCGAGGGCGCCGGTGAAGATACCCAGTGCCACGGACGTCAGGAGAGCTTGGACGAGGAAGCATGAGAAGCCGCGGAGGTTAGCCCCTATGCCGCCATTGCCCATGAGAAGACGGTTGATGGCGCGGAAGGAGGATGTCACTGTGCGAGGCTGCCCGCTTGTGGGCTTGAAGCCGTTCCGGGTGATTCCTATGCCTATGCCTGTGCCGCTTTCCGCATCAGCGGACTGCTCGCTGAGAGCGACGGGTTCGTAGGCGGGGGGGTTTTCGTCCTCGACCATGGCGAAGACGGGGTACATCATTTTGAAGGTGTATTCGAACTATTTCGGGTGGGCGCGCCTTGAGGTTAGCGGAGTTGCTTGAGAAGCAATGGGTCCAGAGCAGAGCAGAGCAGAGGTGGACACTTACGAGGAGGACTATGGGTATGAGGAGCAGGATATCGATGAACATGACGAGGGCGGCCCATGAGGGGAGTTCATAGCCTCGGATGTCATCGTGGCCGCCTGGAGCGGCGCGCTTGACGGAGAAATGCATCGCAGACAATGATGATCTTTCGAGTTCTTTTTTTGGCGAGAAGTGGACTGGAGAAAGCGTGATGGCAGGCTCCGGTCGGGGAAATGAATATGTAGCGCAGAAGTAGAGGGCTCACGATGAAGATGACAGAGAAGGGAGTGACAGAGTGTCACAGCATAGGTACCTACGTAATGCAATGGGGCTATGCTGTCATGTACCCAGGTACCGATTTCACGTTACGAGGTACCTAGGTACCTATAGGTAGGTACCTATGTACCCACTCCGTATACACAAGTACCTTGTACTTGTCGGAGACTCGGAGAATGTCCAAGTGGGGCTGCAACTGCTACAGCCTCAGACTGCTCAGTACAGCTTGCAGAGTCGAGTCAGTCGCGGTCGAAGTTGTTGGCTGAACTTCCTCACGCTGCACCCACTGCTGCGGGTAACGCGCATGGCTGCTCCGTCAATTCCTCACCTCCTGGGTCTGCGGAGTGGTGACCGCGGAGGTCGCAACCGACGGACCGCTGCGGCATCTGCGGCTGCATCTCCAGACGCCGCCGTCCAAGGCACCGACACCGATGCCGCCGTCTCGCGTCTGAGCGCCGTTGACTTGGGCTACCTCGACGATGTGTACGCGAGGCTCTTTGTCACGGGGGTGCCTACCAGACGGCTGCCCATTATCAATCGAGGTGAGCTTCAATATCTCTGAGAAGGTCTTTTGGATGCCCAAGCATCAGGCTCATATACATTGACAATGTGTCCGTTCGAAACATCTAATATCTCAACCTTGTCCAGGGACCTACGTGCGAACCACATCACTCGATGCCATGATCCATGCCTTCCTCTCGAAAAACGGCCAGTCGGTCAAGCAAATCATCTCCCTCGGCGCCGGGACCGATACCAGGCCCCTGCACATGTTCAAGCGACCCGGCGCCGAGAACATCATCTACCACGAGCTGGACTTTGAACCGACCTGCCAGCGCAAACGAGCCATCATCCAGTCCTCTCCAGGTCTGCGACAATTATTCCGGGACTTGAGTATTCATGACAACGGCTCATGGAGCGCTGAACCGTCTCGCGGCGGCGCGTACCACTGCCACGCTGTAGACCTGCGGGATCTCGCCAAGTCTACCGGCAATCTACCAAGTCACGTTCGCAGCGACCTGCCCACGCTGTTGCTGTCCGAGTGCTGTCTCTGCTATCTCACGCCGCAGGACTCGGAGGATGTGTTGCGATTTTTCACGTCTAGGATAGACAGCATCGCGGCGCTGCTGTATGAGCCTATGCCGCTGGGGGATGCCTTTGGAGAGGTCATGATGTCCAATCTCAGGGCACGGAGGATTCACATGCCCTCGTTGGAGAAGTACAAGGACCAGGATGGCCAGGTGTCGAGGCTGCGGGATGTGGGATTGGGGAGCACGGGCTATGCGACGATTGCAGATGCTTGGGATACGTGGGTGGACTGTCGGGAGAGGGAGCGCGTAGATGGGCTGGAGGGGTTGGATGAGGTTGAGGAGTGGAAGTTGCTGGCGGCGCATTACCTCGTGGTTTGGGGATCAAGGGGCGTGGAGTTGGGTTCTGGGACAGGAGAAGCAGTCAGGGGAGTACCTAATAAAGAGGTTAGCTACATAGCTAGCCATTGAATGGAAGCAATGCTTATTGCGCGCCTTCGTCTAATGTGATCTTATCAAGAACGAGCACGTATAGACGCGTGACCGTTGGTGTGAAGACGCGCGTCGTCACGTGCTCTGCCGTTGCGCATTTTGAACCCCTGCGCGGACCCCTGTCCACACCTGTCCAACCTCAACCTCAACCTCCCATGTCATCTCTCCCGTGACCCGTCACGACTCACAACCCATCAGCGTGGTCAAGCCTCGATTATCCCGCCATCTCGACCCTCATGTAGTAGTTATTACATCTCCTGCCCTAAACATCCTTCGCGAACCGACAATTCTTGCAGAGCGACAACTTCTACATACCTAGAAAAGAATACTTTGTCCACAACCCCCCATAAGTCGTAGCCGCGCATCGCAACATTACTGAGCGCCTCGCTATCTGTTATTCCAGACTCCAGAGTCCCGCGCTGGTCCTCCGGGTAGACCCGTTGATTGCAGTACCAAGGCACCTATTAGAGATCGAAAAAAAAAACTTGGGACTTGTCTCTTCTCTTTTTCTTGTATACTTGTTCATATTGACCAGAGAATACCTGGAACCGTTATCCATACAGATATAGAAAGAAGGATCTCACAAGTGACAAAGCCTTGGATACCAAAAACTCTTTCTTTGTCTCCGGCGGGGCGCCAGCGCAAAGATGGCCGACTCGAAAGATAACAAGGCGTACAAGTACCGCCAGGAAATTAGCCAGGTACGGTTGGACCTTGAGATGGTGTCTGGAGAAACTGAACCTTTTGCTCAAGGTTAAGTGGCATTGAGAAGAAGAGGCACTGACCGTGTTTTCTTTGGTAGATGATGTATGTCTCGGGCGAAACTGGCGAACCTTCTGTTGAAACGACCAACATAATAGAAGATATCGTTCGGCAACAAGTCATAGAATTGGTGAGAGCAGCCTCCCCCCCTCGGACATTTCCACATCCTACGCACAATGTTCCAGATGCCTTTCATGTTGAGGAGCACCGTTAAGTACTTCCATATACTCCTACATGCACACGAAGACGTCAACATATGTATGATAGACCAAGCAAAGAAAAAGGACAGAACTAATGAACCTCCAGCTCCGCAACTGCACAGAACTCGCCTCCCGCCGCGGCTCCAAATCCATCTCCACCACAGACCTCATCTTCCAGATCCGCCACGACCAAGCCAAGGTTTCCCGCCTCCGCACCTTTCTCTCCTGGAAAGACGTGCGCAAAAACGTCAAGGACTCAGACGACAAGGGCGCCGATGCCGACATTGGCACTGCAGCCGGAGACGAAGGCGTCGTGCCCGGCGGACCCGTCGATGAGGCAGCCAAGAAGAACAAAAAAGCCAAAGTCGGCCTCCCCTGGGAACCGTCCTCGTTCTACGCCGTCGAGGTCCCCGAGCGAGACGACGAAGAAGACGAAGAAGAAGAAGAAATGAACTACATTACCCTGCAGCGGCTGCGCAAGGCCGACGAGCGCACCAAGGCCATGACCAAGGAGGAGTACGTGACGTGGTCCGAATACAGACAAGCGAGTTTCACATGGCGAAAGGGCAAGCGATTCCGCGAATGGGCCGGCTTCGGCATCGTGACTGACAGCAAGCCCTCGGACGATATCGTCGACATTCTCGGCTTCCTGACTTTCGAAATGGTCGCCACGCTGACGGAGATTGCTCTCAAGGCAAAGGAGCAGGAGGATGCGGCGCGGGCGTCGAGCGGTGCGGATAACGCGGGTGCCAAGAAGAGAAAGTTGCAGCAGGGGTTATTCGATCCGCCGAGTGAGGGCAAGACGCCGGTTGAACCGAGACATGTCCAGGAGGCGTTTCGGCGGTTCCAGCAGAGGCCTAAGAAGGGGAGGGCTATGCTGATGGGGACGAGGATGATTCCGAAGACGGCTCTGAATATTATATAGAGTTAACACAATGGGTCTAGTACTTTGGTTTTCAGTTTTCACGGATAGGAGTTGGTGGTTTTTATCGCAAGAAGCGAGGGATAGCGCTTTTTTTTTTTTTTTTTTTTTTTTTATCTGGCTGGTTTACCGCTTTGGTTGCCTTTTGTCGCCTACTTTTCTGGTTTTCTTCGTCGTGGTTCAAGGGGTTGGGACTTTGGAATTACTTTATTATACGCAGCGATTCACTGGGCACCATGCTCTTCAGGACTAATGGAACGTGTGGAGCTCTTTCTTGCTGTTCCCCGTGTAGAAGTTTCCAGAATACCACGATTAGGCATGGAACGTTGACTAATGGAGCGGCCTGGGCCTGGGAATACAGATGTTTCAGTTCATGAGCTCAAAGAACTTGTGTTGTTTATTTGATATCTATCCATACGCCGCCTCTGTTCCGTACTCCGTGGAAACAGCTCTTCTTCTGGCCAGCGAGTCCGTCTGTCTTAACCTCGTGCCGACCCGCTGTAGCATCTGCGTATATCGCAAGCCGTCATCATCCTCTTCGCTTTCTGCGCCGGCGTCGTCGTCGGCTTGCCCCTCCACAATCGGAATTTGCGTCGCAGTGGCTTCTCTACGCAGCCGATTGCTGCCAGACTCGGTGTACTCATCCAAAGGCATGTCCTCAATGCTCACCCCGTCTTCGTCGTCCTCCTGTCGTTCACGTCGCGAGCACTGCCTCTGTGCCGAATTGACTCTGTTCAGATCTTCTTCCTGCTCCGTTTCCAGCTGACGGATATACTGTCTGTACTGGGGTCGCTCCAGCATACCGCTTTGGAACGCCTCTACTCCCACTAGCGATTTGACCAGATCGACAAGCTCTTCGAGATACTCAATGATTTCCATCTGTCCCGCCGTGGTGGCATTCCAGGACAGAAACTTTTGCTGAGTGATTCTGTCGGCTGTCTCCTCAGTCACAAAGAGGGGCTTCCCGCCAGGGTACTCCAACTTCAGCTTCGTGCCATGATCCTTTGTTCTGAACCCCGTGCTGCTTTGTGCCGTCAAAATGTCTCGTATCCGGTTGATGAGTCTCAACTCCGCCAGACGAGCCGACGGCAAGAACTGCGGTAGTGGAAGCCACGTCGTGAGGGCCTCATTGACAGAAAACAAAATCAGCGTGATACTCGCGGCGACGTTTCGCCGAAATGTATGCACCTGTGGATTAAGATCTTCTAGCACAGACGAGCCATATGCCCTGCGCAACTGAATCATGTTATCCATCTGATCCGCAATCTGCTGTAACGTGTAGATAATCTGCTTATACGTCGGTGCAAGCGGCCTAAAAGAACCCTTTAGACGTGGCTCTGTCAGACAAAACGGTAGGATCGTCTGCGCAGCCCCCAGTGCGGCCTGCGCCTTATCGCGGCAGTGACTGAACCGATCAAACAGCTTCCGCGATCGGAATTTAGGTCGATGGGGGTCATCGATCCCCACGGCCACTGCTGCTTGCATTCTCTGAATCTGCCGCACCGAGACCGACAACGACTCGACGAGGCGGTCTCGGGCCCTCACGGGGAGAATCAAGGTCTCAACAGCTATGGCGACCACGCCGCCGACGAGAAACGCGACGAGGCGCTTGTAGAAGATCTCGGAGGCGGAGTCGACGCTGTTGATTGCGGCTAGGGCGACTACTGACGCGGATATGATGGCGATGACACCGAGTCTACCCTGCTTGGTGGTGAGTTGGACGTAGACTGAGGGTATGATCCCAATGACCAAGATGATCATCACGGCGGCGACGCGGTATCCACGCCCGATTTCGACGGAGAGGTACCCGACTAGGCAGCCATACCCGACGCCGAATAGACGAACAACAAAGCCAAAGAGAGAGGTGCCGATGGAGATCTCAAAGACAAAGATGAGTTGCATTGGTGCCCATACGCCTTTTACGTCGAAATACCAAGCACTCGATGCGGTGTTCAGGGCTGGCCAGGTAACCAAGAAGACCGCAATAGCTAGTTTCAGCGCATAGTGGAAATCATTTGAGTTCTTGACCCATTTGATGGTATCCGCGGCAGCGGCCCGCACGCGCTTTGTTATTGACGCTTGGTCCTTCGACCGGTGCCGGCGGTGACGATGGTCCTTTGCTCTCTTCTCACGCTCCTTTTTCTTCCGCCGTGCCGCGTCGTCGGAGATCCTTTCTCGCTGATCTCGATTGGGAATCGATTCTTCATCCCGAGCCGCAGGAGATACGTCGCCATCGTTCTCGTGGAGGGGCGCATCGTTCTGTTGGTCCCTACTGGATATGACCCTCAATTGCTGCTCTGGAAGCATCGTCGCATCTGTCTCCCCGCCGGTGGCGAGCCATTTGCGAAAATCTCTTAGCTGGGGGATCCATATCCGGCATCTATTATGCCGGCGCTGCCTCTTTTCCACAAGCTTGCGGGCATGTCGCAGCATCTGCAACACTTGATCTGCTGAGGCTTGAAAAGAGAGAAGGAAGGACGACACGAGGAATGTTTCCCTTCGCGGCATGAAGTCGACTGCTTCTCCTGCGGCGCCCATGACTGCAATCTTTAATTCCTCGGCATTGCGTCTGTGCAGGTCAGCGATGGATGCCGTAAAGTGGTCAATATGGAGGTCGAGCTCCGCTAAATGGATGCCTTCTGGTGTAGGTGCTCCTGAAGGCAACTTCGCAACATCAAAGCAATAGGCAAGACAGCAGATCAAGACATTGACAGCCTCGTTTATCGAGGTTTGAAATTCCTGCACGGGGACTCGGATACGCTGGAGAATCTTCTCAAGCAGGAGCTCGCTGCCACCCATAAAGTCTTGCGCAAAGTTGCCATGGCCATAGTGCGCCTCGTGAGAAGACGGGATGGGGGCAACTTCATCGTCAGTGTCTGGCAGTTGCTCGTCGTTTAGGAATAGATACTTGTTCTCACAAGCACCGATGAGCGTCACGATATTCTGAACAAGGGCCGTCATGTGATGTACGCTGATTTCGCTCATCGTTGCCGGAGCCAATGGGGAGACAGACACCTCAAAGTCCACCTCATCTTGGGCTTTCTTGCAGCTTGATAATTGACTGCGTAGCTTCGACTTCTGGCCTGCCAACTGTACCAAGGTGGACAAATGAATCGGCGTGTTGCGGAAGTTTGATAGCGCGGGTGAGGGCCCCGTAGCGCGGAACGGGTTCGTGAGCCCCTTGAACAACCGGCGAACACGTCTCTTCAACTTCTCGAGAATCCCATTGGGGCCTCTAACGCTTCTGCGGCTGGCAGTGAGACGCAGAGGATTCGAGAGGCTACCGATCTGGGTGAGATGGCCTTCCGGGTCGCCTCCAGGCGTGATGAACCAGTGTGTTGCCCTCGCCAAAGTATCCATGGTGGCTGAGAGAGTACATATAGTAGACGTGCCAAGGTATGTGCTGGACAGCTCGGGGAAAATAGCCAGGTTGACGACGACAATGACTCCGCCTCCCATGAGAACAGGAACAAACAAGGTCAAGTAGAGACTCGTGCGTGCAACATTCGGCGTCTGAATCGTCAGAAGGGCCCCAAACAGAAGAAACAGAACCAAGTTGAAAAGCCGCGGGCTGCTGGACCGAACATATCCATGCAAGACAACGCAACCGAGCAGGAAGAACGCGCGAATGGTATACGCCGCGGCAGGGCTCGCCTCCTCCACCAGACTAGACAAGTACATGCCGAGAAGAGACCATGAGAGTCCAAGAAAGAAGCCAAGGACAATCATGAGAAGAGATTCGACCATAATACCCATCCGCTGGCCAGGGTGAGCAAAGGTCACGACCATGGGCGTCAAGAAGGACGCGTAAAACTTGAAATGGGGCAGAATGGCGATGATGACAGCCGCAGTGGCCGCGATACAATACTTGAGGATGCGCTGCCACAAAGCATTGGTCTGCCAGTCGCCCCAAACAAGAGTCACCAGCCTGCCAAGGGGGCGAGAGGCGGCCATGCTGAGAGTCGTAGCAGGTCCAAAAAGCCCATGACTACAAGAGAAGGAGGAGATAGGTAGCTCGTGTGCAAAATATGGCAAGCCGAACGAGAAAACGGGTGCCAGGGCCCAGGGGCGGTTGAAGTTTCTAAGCGGGAACCCAGTATGACTATGAACTCCTAGCTGAATATAGGTAGGTAATGAACGGACCGGGATCGGGCACAAAGGTCGGCCGGACCGGATATGTAGTGGGAATCCACGTGAAGGAGCCGTATAATAGCAAAGAGGGTACAATTACATACATACCTAGGTTTAGGTAGGTAGGTAGGTATGTACGGAGTATGCAGAGTCCAGACTCCAGACGCAAAAGGGGGTAATACATAGGTAGAAGCAAAAGTTGACGGCAGATGCCAGACGATGACGGACAGGTATACATAGTGACAGTGGTCACTGGTCGCGGAGTGTCGTAGAGTGGGTCTCGGCCCGGGCAGCTCTCGGCATCTGCTCATCTGCTCCCAGCTGCTCGGGATGCATCCTGCAGCTGCACGCGAAGAACGGTCCGACCGTCCAATCAAGTCAGCCAACTCGAGACCTCACGAGCCGTGAGTCCGTGACGCTGCACACGCCGCCCCGCGCATTCCAGCATTCATCCTCATCCCGTCCGTCCATCCCGTTCATCCGTTGCTTGCAGAACCTCAACGGCGCCCGGCACGCCTCCATATCGCCATCGCCGCCATGCTCTCCTTTATCCTCATCCAAAACCGCCAGTTCGTGTGCCCCCTTTTGTCCCACCTTCGGCCGACCCTCTCTCCCCTGTATATTGATAAAAGTGAAAAAATAGGGGCAAGACCCGCCTCGCGAAATGGTACGCCCCCTACAGCGACGACGAGAAGATCAAGCTCAAGGGCGAAGTCCACCGACTCATTGCCCCCCGCGACCAAAAATACCAATCCAACTTTGTCGAATTCCGCAACAATCGAATCGTGTATCGGCGCTACGCTGGCCTCTTCTTCTGCGCCTGCGTGGACACCAACGACAACGAACTGGCGTATCTTGAGGCTCTTCACTTCTTCGTGGAGGTGCTGGATTCGTTCTTTGGGAATGTGTGCGAGCTGGATCTCGTCTTCAACTTTTACAAGGTCTATGCGATCCTGGATGAGGTCTTTCTGGCGGGTGAAATTGAGGAGACGAGTAAGCAGGTTGTGTTGACGAGGTTGGAGCATTTGGACAAGTTGGATTGAGTAGTACGGGAGGCCGGTCGACGGACAACAAAAGGAGGGCGGCGTCACGTTTTTTTTTTCTTTTCTTTTCTTTTTCTTTGTTAAGTGCTTCTCTCCTGCTCATTTGTGCGACTTTGAGCGCCGTCTTGAGAGAATTTCTCGTGGATTGGGAGGTACATAACGACATCATGAAACCGGCGAATGGCGTTTTGGGACCGGAGCTCACGAGGGCTTGAACTTGAACAGCACAACTGCTATTCTTCCATCATCAAATATGGCATCAGATAATGCAGAATGTACATACTACTACACTGTGACGTCCAACATATATATCATCTTTCAATGACCGACAATTCATCAATTTGGCTCTCCTACTTTCGAGGCTCACGGAGTGCCCTTCATATTCAGCTGATATCTACAGCATTTTGTAATCCCTCAGCAAACTCTCTCTTATTATTACTTTACTTTTCAGACAGATGCTAAGTAACTCATTAACAGACCGATATCGCAGTCAAGCTCCTTTCTTTCCCTGCAAGCAATTACTCCCCATTCTCGGAAGTCTCCTCTTTCTGCAGATCTATCCCCGCTTCCCATAGCTCTATAGCGCTGTGCTGCTGTTCTTGCACCAAAGGCTCCCCTGATAGCCCAATTAAGGTATCCTCTGCGCTCGGCGTTCTCGTCATCTGATTGAGAGCAATTTCGGATGGTTCTCTCGCTGAACCGTACACCGTTGACCTGGTGGATTCGGTACTCGCCTTACTAGCAGGGCATGGTACAGATGCAGCATCAATATTAAAGCAAAATTTGGGTTCAGCAACGCCGACGCCACCATGATCTTTCGCCGCCTCGACGCCTGCCCTCTTCCTGGCCGTCTCATCCTTGTTCCAAACCATGAGATCATGCCCGCTTCCTGTCTGGTACCTTCTTATGAAGACCCTTTCCAGCCGGCAGAAGAAGTTGTCCGCGCATCGCAGAGTTGCTTCCTCCGCGGCACTCAGTTTCTTCACCTTTCCTGCCGCCGCACGGCCGCACCCCTGACTCTCGTTCCGTTTGTCCTAGAAAGTCGTTAGAAAATTCATCATGCACCACTTTGCTTTTATTAACGAAGTTTTGCATCTCGTACCTCTCTCTAAGAAGACAATCGGGCAGTCTCTTTCGTGCGTATACATTGAACCGGACTTGGAACACGCTCTGTCTTTAGACTCAAAGACCACTCTACAAGATCAGCGTTGCTCGGGCCAGTCACTGCCGGATCATGACTCGGCGCACCTGGAACTCTAGATGCACGACTTGCACGGATAGCCAACTCATGTCTCTGACCTGGTTCTCGAGACGAAGCATCATCGTGTGCATCTTCTTTTCGGAACCTTTCTTGCGGCGCGGAAGGACCGTCCCGTGGTGCCTTGGTAGGGCGAGTGTCCTTCTGAGGATTCCCGGTCGTCAAGGGCCTTCCTCGTGTGGTCTGATCACTTTCCGTCCCCTCGTTCGTCGACAGTTTTCCCGTGTTGGCGGTCGTCTGACTGGGACTCATCCGTTCCGGGCAATCCCACACGTAATGTGTGCCCCAGGCGCCGCACAGGGTACATATGTACCGAGCAGGAGGAATTCGATCGCTCGAAGACCCCGTGCTGGTATAGTACCGGGGAATGACGTTCTCTGAGAAACGACATCAGGTTCTGCGATGATTCAATGCCAACTTTCTTGAGAACCACATACCTGGGGGGCTGTCTCTTCGACTTAGACGAAGTGAGTTCGTCTTCAAGCTTTGCCATCTAGTCGAACGGGCACTTCTTGTGTCCCAATCTGAACTTGTCTTGTCAGACAGTCGTCCAGCCGAGATGTCCAGGGTTCGATCAGTTGCCGATTTTACTGAACTCGTCGGCAACTTCGATACCCCAGACAACGCAGGCTGAGTCTGCTCTGATTCAGATTCGGGCTCTGATTCAGACTCGGGTTCGGGTTCAGTCTCAGGCTCCGGCTTCGATTGAGTCTTTGGCGCCGACTTCAGCTCTGGTTCCGTCTTCGCCTTCAGCTTAGACTTGCCTTTCTGCTTCGCGTCCCCAGGGAACGCAGCACTGGGCCCATCGCTCGGAACATCCGATACGCGCCGGGAAGAAGACGCAGAAGCATCGACATCCCGCGGAAACACCTTCTTGATAACACCACACACACCTCTCATTCGACGCCTCACCTCAGGTATTGAACCCGGAAGACCGAGATGTTTCCAGAGCTTCCCCTCCGAGCAATCCCAGTACCACAACACTTCCGACTCGCTGAAAGAGTACGCATGGACCAAGTGTCTGCACCATTCTTCGACGGGCAGTGCCTCGAGACCAACCTGCATAGCCTTTGCTTGCAGCCAGGCAATAAAGATGGACATGATGCTAGGCCGCTTGAGCCCATCTTCTGCCACTCTCACTCGACCCACTATGGTGGCCAGTCTCATAACCCCGAGGTCGGTTAGGTTGCGGAGATGACTACAGCCAGCCACATCACGCAGGTTATTGATGATCTTATCCTTGCTTTCCATTATGGATGTTGGGGTGAGTAAGTGATTAGGTGAGTAAGTGATTAGGTGAGTAAGTGATTAGGTGAGTAAGTGATTAGGTGAGTAAGTGATTAGGTGAGTAAGTGATTAGGTGAGTAAGTGAGTAGGTGAGTAGGTGAGTAGGTGAGTAGGTGAGTAGGTAAGTAGGTAAGTAGGTAAGTAGGGTTGTATAGGAAGCAATGTTTTCTTGAATCAGAGAAGGCAATCAGGGAGGAGTGTTGAAGTTAAAAACGAGAGGAATGAAAACCTGGTAATGAAGAGGGGTTTTTGTCTCTCTGGCGGCTGCGCGTTACAGTCTTACAACTGTATCTTTCAACGGCCCGACGGCCTGCTGCCCGCCAGTTGGTGAACAGTCTGCCTGCTCGGTAAACACGTTGCTTTCAACAGTATGAAGTGATTAAAACCTGAGTTGGAACTCAAAAGACTGCCGAGCGCGTAATGACGATCCCGCCTGGTTCGAGAATAGTAGAAATAATAAGAAGAAATGGGCTACGTAAATTGACAATGGACATCATGTCGTGATTTGCTATATACAGTTGACATCTCAGGCAAAGTCTATTCTTGACTCCCACCAACCCCCAAGACTAAGCACGGGCAAAGGATCATCTCTTCTTCAAAGCCGCAAATCTCTTCTCCAAATCACTGATATCCGGAACCGCTCCCTCCGGCTCCTTTCTGCTCGCCTTCGCTTGCTCCATCTTCTGATTTGGCTTTAACTCTATCGACCCCAACGTAATTTTGGGATGGATATTGTCCGTCGTTCGCCGCGGCGGCGTCACAGTAACAGGACTTCGAGGCCCCGAAAATCCCTGCGGCGGCGTAGCGCTGTGCAATTTATCATCACCCATGGATAATTTCCTGGCGGTCGTCAGAGGAGGCACTGCGCGTGTCTTCTGGGTACCTCTTGAATCGTCTCCATTCCCATCATCATCTTCCGCCTTATCATGGGCCATATCGTCAGTGTCGTCCTCGAATTCCGGCGGCGGTGGTGTCACCGCTGCTCGTCTTGGCCAATCCACTCCGTATGCCCTAGCGATCTCTTCCAAATATCCTTGTACGAGTTCCTGCTTTGGCGGCTCGACGCTCAACTTCCTCACCACCTTTTCATTTACTTTTCCATCTGCATTCTCCATAGCCGATAGCACGAATTCTTTGCCGTATTTCTCCGCCAGGAGCTGTCGCACGGTGATGAGCTCTTTGATCTCTGTCTTGGGCGCCGCATAGATGATGCTCTTGATCGCTTCCTCCAGGCCAGGATCGCAGACCGAGCTTTCCATCAGGCCTGCGCGGGCGAGCAGCAGTTCGCAGTATAGCTCCAGCATCTCGTGCAACTCGGTCGTGATGTCGGATCTGATAATGTTCTCGACGCGGATCGTGGCCGAATCGATCTTGCCCGCTTCTAGTAGCTGGGCCATGGCTCGCTGCTGCGCTTTTCCTAGCTGCTCGTCGCGTTGCTGAACCATACGCAGGCGCGCGATGGCTAGCTTGAGTTGCACCTTCAATCTGGTCTGTGGTTCGCGTCGCGCATAAAGAGGTTTGATGATGCCTCTGGTTAGCTTGTCTTCTTGTTCGGGAGTTGCGTCACTGGTCGCACTCTCACCAGAATCGACGATGCCGCAGGCATGTTGGGCATTTTGTGAGAGATACGAGTAAGGAAATCAAGCACTGATCTCCGAGACTTCCAGGACTTGCGACTGTGGGCTAGGAAGTTCCTAAACATGTGAGTGCGTGAGATCTCAGAAGCTGTCAATGTGGGCAATTGCTCTTCCATGAATGAAGGAGGTTAGGTACCTACATACCTAATGGTAATGGGCCATGGGCCATGGCCCTGGGCTCATGGCGGGGTCTCTGTGGTCATTGCGGGGCAGCTCCTTAGTGAAATTGAAATACATACGGAGTACGTATAGGAGGTACCTATAGGTACCTATGTATCAAACCCGGAGGTCAGTCAAACTCGGAGGACGGGGGGCCGGAAAAGATGGGAACCCGAACAAAGGTCGAATAGGTGATAAGATGGGCAAAGAACAGACTCTCGGCTCACTGAGGGAAGACAAGAGATGAATGGCTGATAGATCCGACAA
>SRQH01000643.1:0-15551 GCA_018360345.1 Claviceps sp. LM84 group G4
CGGACGAAAAGGAGCTGATGAAGGGAAGAGGCTTACCGTCTCGATGTAGTCGCCTTTTGCTGGTCGACGCGACATTTTGGTTTTGTGATGATGGGCGGATAACAGGTTTGTCGTTGGGGGGGGTTGAGTGAGAAGCCGAGGTTGGAGGGAGCTTGGTGGAAGCTATCTGGGGATGGGGGGCTTTCTCTAACAACACCGGGAACTAGACTCCACGCTGCACTTGGTATTACATTACATACGTGCCATGGAAGAAGCTTCGAAGTGTCTTTCTGCACACCGTACAATCATGATATGATACTCGAAAAAGTACCCCAAGATCACACTATCGCCACCGTTAGAAGAGGAGCAAACAGGTACATACATACATACCTAGGTACATAATTACTATTCGGGCAGTACGGAGTATAGATTCCCGATTGCACAGTCTAATAAACAAGCCCTACAATTCCCGTCCCTCCCTCTAAAACCTACCCATGCACTCCGTATTAAAAACACCTAAAAACTGGAAATCCGCCGGCCACGCGACGCTCTTGCCAACCAATTCGCTGCCAAATGGACGGTCAAAGCGAAAATATCCCGTCGCGGGAACAGTTATCGAAAGCATTGAAGAAATCATACGACACTTTCATCGAGTGTTTTGGCGCAGCGTCGCCGGAAGTTGCATGGGCGACCTTTTCTTCCCCGTCCTTCACGAGGAGTGTTAACACGCCCAGGAAAGAGCACGAGGCGAAGAAAGAAAACAACAGCAGCAGAGCCTACCGGATGGAATTGAAACGTCAAGGCGGCGGTGAGGGATGCCGTCACCGAAGCATTCAACGTTCCCCCCCCCAAAAAGGCGGTCCCCACTCGCCTCACCGCGAGGTTGTCGTCAAAGGTTCTTCTATCAGCAACGCGGTCATCGGACGCAAACCTGTGGAAATCGCGAACGCCGTCAATGGAGCGATCCAGGCACCGGTCGCCATAGCCGCACGCTGCCTTCCAAGCGGCGACACCGCGGTTACTTTTCGAGAGCCGGCACGACCCCATATCGAAGCAGTCGTGTGGGCGAAGACGGCGTTCGGCCCGGAAGCGGCTCCAAGCTGTCGTCTGTTCACCATCATCGTCATGTCTTTCTCGGTTTCCTGGTCCGAGGCTGGTTGTGACCTTGGCGATCCCAGGGCCTTTAGAGGCAATCAGTTTTTTTCCGAAATGTAACGGCCCCGGGATCGCCAAGGTCACGACTAGCCTCAGACCAGGAGACCGAGGGGTTCCGCCACGGTCGATGGTATCGGCACAGCGAAGTGGCTGTGCGACAATGGCATAGTTTACGAATCGGAGATCTTCGACGCAATGCCGTACAACGCCGCTGTCAACTCGGGACAGTGTTACCGCTGCTTCAAGTTTTGGCACATCGCGACCCACTGCCAAACCTCACCGAGATGCGGTCGATGCGGCGACGAAGACTGCCCAGTCTTCAAAGGATAATCCCGTCCACATTGTCTGAACGGAACTGCTCCGGGCCACAAATGGCGTGGTCCCGCGAGTGTCCCACCGTCAATGCTCAATGGGATAAGGCCTACTCAACCGTCCGATGCACTTCGCCAACCCCGCAGCCTCAGAGAGCAACACAGGCAGAGAACGCTGTCAGGATTTCGAGGTCACGCCTTCTCAAGAGGCCGCTCCTCGCAGGAAGGTCGGAAGGCCTCCGGGAAGCCGCCGGGAAGCCGCAGCCGCGTGCAGAGCGAACGCCCTCGGATCACGACGAGGCTCACCAGAGCCACGAGCGAGCGTGCACTACGGGATGAGACACTCCCACCGACACAACAAACCCCAACGCTGACCCCCGCGACATCGACTGCACACCCCCTGACGGCAGGCACCGCCGCATCAACCCAATTATAATGGGCCCTATCAAAATCATGAACTGGAACACGCGCAAACGCGCACAGCTCGCTCGACGTGATCGCGTTTCAAGAACCAACGGGCATCGACAAGATCTCCCTCATTCCAGCCTTGGTCTTTTCCAACTAGCCGTGTATGCGGGGAGAACGACAATTTATGTTCACAGAAAAGACGGGCCCGAGGAGTGGTCCAGCAGGACAGGCACGGACTGGTGCTCAATTGTTCTGAAGGGCATCGAGACCTATTCGGTATATTCACCCACGTACAAAGCAGTATGGGCCACACCTATCAAGGAGTTCATGACGGCCCCGATTCAAGGCACGAGTGTTTTCATCGGAGACTTCAACCAGCGCCACCCCCTCTGGGACAAGAAGATGACGCTGAACTACTCATGGCAGAGAGTCATTCTGGCCTTCAGTAGTACCTGAACAAGTAAAAGGGCATGGAAATGCTCGTGATGGCAAGGAGTTGCGAGCACACGCTTGAAGTGGCCCCGATGTGTCCAGCAAGGCTGAATAAGTAAAGCTGAGTGAAGAGAGATGGCACCAGACACGCAAGCTCGTACCTGTGTCGTTGATGAGTCTTCTCACATTTCAGGTATAATTTAAGCGTTAAGCGCCATTTACTACACATCGTCAAGCGTTATCGTTCAGCGGGCTCCCGACACCAAACCTCGTTGTGAACACCCTTTGCGCGGATCCCAGCGCACGCGCCCGGCAGCATTTCAAGAGCCTTTGAACAGTTTGGCATGCGCTCCAAATTCCCAGCGGAGCTCGAATCATACTTTCGCGAAGCTGGATTCGAAAGTATCCATGGCAAAATCTTCAGGGTGCCTATCGGGCTATGGGTCAAGGTCTCAAGGATCATCTCATGCGAGTTGTCGGTCTGTGCCAAAGATTGGCGGTCATGTAAATCCTGCCCTCCATGTCAGGGCCCCTATTTCACGCATTAGAAATGTCGGAGGCAGAAGCCGTGGTGGTCATTGTCATGGCCAGGAAGGGTCTCAACCATCTCAATGTCCATCGTTACTTTGATTACTATTTGTGGTATATATGCGCAGAAGCCAGGATCGTCAAGAGAATAGCATGTCACATGTGGTTGTTTGAAGGTGGCCATCAAATGGCCATCTCTATACATGCACGCACATCTATCTTTCACTTCACGCAATTGTGTTATGCTCAACTCCGCGCGACACAGCCTGTCTACAAGACCGAAGGGGTAATAAAGTTTTGCAGCGCGAGCAGCAAGCTGGCATAGATGCCGAGCATTAGGTTAGGTACCTAAGTATGTAGGTGGCAACATTGCTCCAGGTGATAAGTTCCGTGGGATCAGAACTTCGAGTCCAAAATACTGCATAGCATCGTATGACGTATGTGGTTCGGCTTGTGGCGCAACTACCGAGGTAAACCGTAAGTAAAAGGCCAGAGGACTCTCATTTGTCTCCAGTTGTCCACCCAGTGACCGCCGATCATTGATCATTTGAGACACGTGAACTGTGAGCATCAAGCTTCAATTGACAACGAGCTGTTGGAAGGCGCAGCGGCAGCGTTCCTTGTAAAAGTCATGAAAAAGGCCTCTCTCCTGCTCATTGCAAAGTCAAGAACTGCATACCTACCTCCTGAAGATAAGGGCCCCGCAACGTGCATATAAGTTCAAGGCCGTCGACCACTTTGTGCTCTCATTATGCAAGATAGGAGGTAAGGTACCTAGGTAGCTTATTAGGTACGTAGGTTGGGTGATGATATTAGGCGCTACATACCTACCTACTTAGTACTACCTTCTGCCATCTCCTGGTACCTGACCACCCGTTATCGACAGCCTGCAGTTCATCAATATTTTAGCTCATCTTGCCAAACATCCAGTTCAGGAACTGCCCGTCACTCAAGTCGCTATTGGCAATGGCTTCGGGTCCGTCCAGCCGCGATGCTGCTACCAGCCCTACAATTGGTGCCATAGACGATTTTGAAACTCGCGAGGCAGG
Source organism: Claviceps sp. LM84 group G4 (assembly GCA_018360345.1). NCBI lineage: Eukaryota > Fungi > Ascomycota > Sordariomycetes > Hypocreales > Clavicipitaceae > Claviceps > Claviceps sp. LM84 group G4. The sequence continues at coordinate 3,863 of SRQH01000643.1, forward strand.
AGCCTCGACAGAACCTCTCGACTCATCGGCTGTGCGCGCCATTGAGGTATCTTCTATAGAAGTCGGCAGTCCTGCAGACGATGAATTTGATTCATCTAGTCTAGAGGATGACGATGGCACGGCAAGCGTAGCCTCGAGCACCATATCCGTCCGTACCTATGAACGTGGCCGTCCCTACATGATAGTCGGTGACGGCCGATATCCAATCCCAAGCGATGAATTAGAACAAAACAGAGAGGACATGAAGCACGCCATGTTGATGATGGTCACCGAAAACAAGCCCTTCTTATCTCCGGTTGGAGACCACCCGCAGAAGATATTGGATATCGGCACGGGTACTGGTGAGTAACTACCTACCTATGTATCTAACCTAAGCCACTGAGCCAGTATGGCTGACTGACTGGCTGGTTGGCTGGCTGCCTTCTTTCTTTCGCACAGTGTGCAAGCTTACTGAGAGGGACTCCAATAGGAATCTGGGCAGTAGAAGGTGTGTGTTGGTAGCCGGACGTGAAGCTCACGGTCCATGAATGTCCGCACACCGTGCCTCTCTCAATTATGTTTGAGCAAACCTCCCCATCAACTGCAAATCATATCAAGATATCAACATCCTCTATTGTCAAAAGCTGGTCTGCTGACTGACAAGATCGCTCAGTTGGTGACAGATACCCTAGCGCCAAAGTCCGTGGCATAGATATCGCGCCAATACAGCCAGCATGGGTCCCCGTCAATGTCACATTCTTAGTCGACGACTGTGAGCAAGACTGGATAGAGAGAGACGTCGACCTTGCCCATTTCCGGTTCACGATTGCCACATTGAAGAATACCTCTCAAGTTCTCGGGCATGCTTTCAGGTGCGTACCTTGACGTTTTGTCCTCCATGGACCATCTCACAACATGGACCGTAAGCGAAGCTGACATTCATGCTTATATTCGGGGGGGGGAGCTGTGAAGAAGTCTTCGTCCCGGAGGCTGGATCGAGCTACAAGAATTGCTTCCCACACCCCTGTGCGATGATGGAACCATGCCGGACAACGATCCAGTCAAGTACCTGTACGAAAAGATCGAACGGGCTTTCGAAAAGTTTGGTATGAGGGCGCAGTTGCCAGCGGAGCTTGAACCGTTCCTGCACGAAGCTGGATTTGAGAACATCCATTGCCAAATCTTCAAGGTGCCTATCGGGTCGTGGGCGAAGGACAGGACCATGCGGATTGTCGGGCTGTACCAGAAAATGGCGGTCGTGGATGTTCTGCCTATATTTTCAGGGCCTTTTCAAGCATTGGGAATGTCGGAGGCTGAAATCGAGGTGATGAATGCCATGGCGCGGAAGGGCTTAGACGATCCCAAGGTGTATCGTTACTTTAATTACTATTTCTGGTACGCACAGAAGCCGAGATCGTTACAGATTGAACAGGATACTGTATAGATTCGGTCATTCTGGCTGGTAATAAAATTGATGGAATGAGCCTATGAGGTGGGACGGAACGGTACGGGATGATATCGAGGATCGAGGGCAGCATGCAGGTCGCGACGTCAAGTTCGTCAGGTGAAAGGCAAGCAAGAGCTATCGAGAAGTGAAGCCTCATTCGCGGCGCTCAGAGATGCTCATATCTACATACATATAACTTCATATATGGCCGGACCATCGTGTAGATGGCAAAAGTCTGGGACAGCTGCAGAAGCTTCTTCTGATCTTATTGTTCAGTAACGAACCAGGAGATAGTGATACGGAAGTGCAGTGGATATTCAAGAGAGAGACAAAGCAGCTCTAGCCTCTGGGTTGCTCTATCGTTGTCTTACGAAAGATCAACGGTTGCACATGTAGATGCTCGGATAGGTAGGCATCCCTGATGGTCGCCACCCCGGCCGGTCATCGCACACTATGTATCGTGCAAAAACAGCCCTTTTTCGTCTTCTGCTGTGCTGAAGCAGTCCTGTATTCAGACGCCGCAAACCATCTTTCAGATTTCTTGTCATCTAGTCCCCGCTTTGTGTCATACCGTTGGCAGCAGGGTCCAGGATGACCAAGGTCAAGCATCGTATTCATCTGTTTGCAATCTCAGCTTCTGCACGTACCAAAAGTACCTAATACATAAGGTGGTTGTAGTAACGATGAACATTATTCGGATCGTCTAGGGCCTTCCGAGCTCTGGCGATAGTCACCACAATTTCCGCGTCCGACATGTCCAATGCAAGTGGCAATGCTTGAAATTGGACGCCCTGCCAAGGAGGGCAGACCCTCCAGGAGCACCAATCTTTGGTGAACCCCAAGGTCCCCAACAATCCTCATGGGGTTGTCTTTGGACTCTTTGGCCCATGGTCCAATGAATACCTTCATAATTTGGCAATGAATATTTTTCAAATCCCGCTTCGCGCAGGTACCTCCCGAGCTTCAGTGGCAAATTCCGAATGGCTCGTATCATAGAAGAAGGCGGATACCATCATTCCCGCTGAGAATATGTATCATCGAGGACGCCGAATGCCTAACGAATTTGTGAGAAATACTTCTAAAGCCATCGCCATGCTCATGCCTGCCTGATACGGTCAGAACACCCGCCGTCTTCGCACAATGGTTTTGACAGTGTTCGAAAGAGAGATTGCGGAATTAGACTTCGTGAACTTGGTTACTAACTCGAATGACTGACGTGGCTAGTTTTGACTTGCGACAGGACATGGTCCAATCCCTAGAAAAGCATTATGGCCGGTGGACCACGGAAAAAGCTGTCCAGCGAGCAGCATTTCGCATTTCTGAAAGTCTTGAATTGCTGAATCTCGGTAACTGTATCAATCGTGTCGCAGCAAGCTATCCGGGCCCTGATTGAACAAGAGACATCCATGAATCTACCGAGTAAACACCTTCATTGTGTGACTTATACATGAATCTCGCGTGATCCCTTTTCTGTTTCTTCGTCCCCCCCCCCCCCCCAAAAACGCCTCTGCAATGCGATTAAAACCCTGCGCATGATAAAGAACCCCCAAAGGCAGAAAGCAAAACCAAGACCGAAAATTAAAAAAAAAAAAAAAAAAAATTACATCTACACGACGCCGGCCCTTCCCATCCCTTTCATTCTATGCCCTCACTCAACCCTTACATAGCCCCCACCGCCAAACTCTCCAACATGGCGCCCGTCTGACACGCAACCTGCGCATTCTCAACCTCGCTCTTCACCCTCCTATGCAGCGTCCTAAACCCATCATGCAACTCCGCCGATCCCCCCGTATACTCCGCATACAAATCCAGCAAATGCAATCCAACCTCCACACAGACGCTCACGTAGCGCGGATCGCAAATATGCCCACACACCCACTTCAGCACCGGCTCAACACTCACCTCATCTCTATGCTCCAGCGCATCCCGCATAGCACTCCGGTGACGCAGCGCAAGCAACAGCGTAAGAACATTAATAGGCGCATACTCCGCCGAAGACCGATCCAGGACCTGGTCCAACGCGCTACGGTATCGCGCATGGCGAAGATCTTTCTGCCAGGGCCGTTCTTTCTTCTTGGATACGCGGCCCTCGTTGGCGATGACTACGTCGGCGCCTTCGCCGATGAGGTCTAGACGGGACGCGGCTTCGATGCGGCGCTTTCGTTTTGATTTCTTGGCGTCGTGGGTGCTGATTGTTCCGGAGAGGAGGGCGGACATTTCTTTTTCGCGTTCTCGTTCGCGGGTGGCTTCTGGGCCCGTGAGGCGGGTTTTTATGCTGAGAACGCCGGATTGCATGCCGACGGCTAAGTGACGGTCGCTGCTGGATTCGGCCCCTGAGCCAGAGGAGGAGGGTATGACTTGGAGGGAGAGAATGGGGGATTGGTATTTGACGCTGTTGACGACGTTCCAGCCGGTAGTTTCGAAGACTTTGACGTGGCCTTCTAGACCGCCTGTTACGAGGCGCTGCCCGTTGGAGGCGAGGCTTAGGGACGTGACTGTCTTTTGATGGTTCGTGATCATGTGGAGGGGTCGCGCGGCGACCAGGTCTAGTACACTGACGGAGTTGTCTGCCGCGGCGAGGAGAGTTGTGCCTGAAGGGAGGGAGAGGACGTCTTCAATGGGGGCGGCGTGCTTGAATGTCATGACGGCGGAGTGATTTCCTGTTCTGGGATCCCAGAGCTTGACTGTGGAATCGTAGCTTCCGGAGACAACCATGTTGGACATGGTGCCGGGCATGAAGTTTGCGCACCGCACATAGTCGCTGTGTCCGACAAAGGTTGTCGTTGCCTCATTGCTGGGCAGATCCCATAGCCGGACTGTCCGATCATCACTCGCGCTCAGCAGGGTCGTCAACTCTGTGGGGGAGAACTTGGTTGTCCACACGGGCTGCTTGTGCTCTGTCCAGGTCTTGAGAATGGCTCTGGATTTAACGTCAAACACCTGCATGCGGCCTGTGTCTTCGCCCGCCACGATGACTTTGCCATCCCGGCGAATGTCTCCGCTCCTCGCGACGTCGCCAAAGCGCGTAATGGTCTTGACCAGTTTTCGTGTGCGGTTGGAGTAGATTTGCACCCGTGTGCCTGTCGTGACGACGAACGATTCACTGTTGTAGGAAATATTCGTCACGGGGTAGCTTGTCGGGGATGGGATGAGCAGCTGGTTTTTGAACGTCTTCCAGTATCGCTGTTCGGCCGTGACCGGCGACGGGCCAGAGGGCAATTTGACTTGCGGGAGAGGTCCCACCGGAGCCGTAGCCATGATTTATGCAGTTGCGCGAGCGGCTCGAGAAGGATGGGATGGCGATGGCGATGTGGCGGCTTGTCTGCGATTAATTAGATGGTCGTTTGGCTTCAATGTCGTTAACGCAAACCACGCTCAACTTACTGTTGGAATATTTTTTTTTCTGCCAAATCCAAGATGCCAATGCGGTCAAGAAGACGGACGGTGACGGTCGATGCTCGAAGCGACCGATGGTGGGGTGCTCGCGCAGTGGAGGTGTCGTCACGTGACGTCCGACAAAGGTACCTAAGGTACTTTTGCAGTGGCCCCGTAAAAATAACACAAGACTTCCTCCACTTGATTAGGCAAAACTGAAGAAATCGTGCGGCGACGCGTAGCGGAGGCGCACATTTCGTGTTTGCCTCTTTATGCTCGAGTTTTCAGTTCACATATGAGGGTATGGTGTGGAGCCTTCCTGCCTACTCCTCTTCCCATTGGTCGGTATCCTGAAAAAAATCCGATCACGTGCGCACACATCACGTGACGCAAACACACTCACGAAGTTTTGCCTATTTTTGGCGCGCACTGGCACAGCTTCGCGTCACGGCATTTTTACATTTCAACGGGTGGTAAACAAGTTATTGATGCAGTCAATTATTCAGAGTTCATGATATAATAGACCCTGATCAATGAAGAATTCTTGACATTTTAATGGCACGGTTGAAAAAATGTGAAATAAACAGGCGTGGTGATCCAAAAGGGGTCTGATATGGCGTTGGGCGTTATTTTCCGGAGGGACTGTAACTTAACTTAGTAAAAGTCGTGAGGTATACAAGGACAAGTCGTCTCGTCTTGATTGGAAAAGTCTCTCTGCCTATGAAAAATCATGCCTGTGTCTGAATAAAGAGATGTCTGTCGAAGAAAAAGTGAAAGTCGAGAGGGCGAGACACGGCCGACTAGGTAGGTACCAAACTTACAAGTGAACTGAAGTAATGCCGTACTCACATCACGTGATTCAGAAATGACGTCGCCGAATCGAGGTTACAAATGTTACAAGACTGGCGAAGCAATAATACAAGATAATGGGATAGCGATGGCGATTCGGTGCTTCCGAGTAGTAGGGCACGTAGTTTATTCCCATCTTCCTTTCTATTGTTCTTACATACCTAGGTATGAAACGCCACTGCATGGTTGTAGTCCGCGAGAATCAAACATTATGCACGATCACCTTCAATCTTTGATTTCATGATGCCTCATACTATCGTTGCCAAAAGTTGAGCCAAAAAACCAAGTTACGATCTAAAGCTTTCTTCACTATATATCTCCTGCACCTAAGCCCAAAGACGGAAAACAGGGTATTCAACCAGTATGCAATCCTCCAGTCCCGTCAAAACCACCAAATCAACCCGCCTACACGCATTACCCGTCTATATGCCCAAAGTCATCTTCCTATCTCTCCCTCTTTCTCAAGCACAAGCACAAGCACAAAACGCCAGGTCCCCATCCCAAGATGCAATACTTTACCTACGCATAACACATACCTCCCCTTCCTTCCTCATATCAAACACCACATCATACCCCCCTTTAATACCCCCCCCTCCTCCTCGACCTCCCATCCCCAATATCAATCCTTCGCATCTCCTCCATCAACGCCATCTCCATACCTCCACCCCCATCATTCGCACCACTCATAATCGCCAGCGGCACCTTCCCCGGCACAGGCGGCACAGATTCTCCACCATACTGCGGAGAATAGTTCTCACTCGAATACGCATATTCAAAGGATTCTCCTCCTCCACCCCCGCGAGGACTTCTCGTAGGCGTATGCTGTAGTTGCTGCTGCTGCCCTCTCTCCTGGTAATTCCCCTGCGAAATTGGAGCCAGTGGGCTTACCCCAGCAGAAGCAGCTCCTCCAGACCTCTTCTGGAGACGATTCCGGCCATTAGCCGGAGGGGGGAGCGCTGAGGAAGGTCGTTGCTGTAGCTGTAGCTGTGGGGGCATCGATTCTGGACGGGCGACGGTACGGAGAGGTCGTCGACCGCTTGAGGACATGGGCATGGACTGCCCACTGGATGTTGAGGGCCTGGAAATGACGCGGGTCTCTGGGGATGTCTGGTTGGATTTTCCGCGGGGCTCGGGCTCGGGTGCCCAGGTCTCCATGGGTAAATAGTCAGAGGGATCGATTTCGCGGCCGTCGTGCCCTATGATTTTTTTGGAATCCGTGGATCCTGAGTGAGCGGTCATGGCTCCGGGTACGGTTACGCCCGGATTGAACGCGTTGTAGGAGTCCGGGCCAAAGGGCAGATCAGAGTGTCGCCTGTTCTCAGCGGATAGAGGAGCTGGGCTCACAGATTTTCTGTGGATTCTATGCTGAGGATTGGGATTCGGACTTGGTGAGTTCCTTGGCCTGTTGTTTTGCGGGGCTGGTCGACTGGAATATGTCATGACGGATCGCCCGTCGTAAGACTGTGGCGTATAGGCATGCGGCGAGCCGGCATAGGAAGGGGGCTCCTCGGTTCGTTGTCGTCCACGCGTGGGGGTTGCATGTTGAGAAGTACTATGTCGGTGGTCGTCGCGCCGTTCATTGTGGTAGGGATCTGAAAACTCGCGAGAGAGTGCCAGATCGACACCTGGGGATAATGATAGAGGAACTGGCGGCGGTACGTAGCTCGAACTTCGCTGAGGATGAGACAACTCCACTTCACTGCCCCGATGCGGCTGCGACTGTGAGTTGTACGAAGCCTGCGACGACGATGAAATCGACGACTGGTGAGCGATGTTGCCGGAGTGCTGACGAAAATCGTAGTGCGGGGATTGGCCGTGATAGTGACCACCGGCCCCTGCAGAGCGGCTTACGATTTCGGAGGAGGTGCTAGGCCTGGCATGATAGTTCAGCTCCTCCTGAGACACTGTCGAGCGCGAACCATCCTGTCTATAACCTACACTCGGCGAATCTGGAACATCTTCAACCGTGGGCTGCATGGACCTGTGGTGAGAGTTATAAGCGGGGCTGTGGCCAGCACTTCGAGAGAGGTGTTGTTGTGATGATGACGATTCGTATGACGTCCCGTGTCGGGGAGCGATCTGCATTGGGGCCGATGGGGACGTGTCATATCCCTTGAAAACTGGCTGGCCAGGGTACGAGGACATGGAGTGTCTGTGAGCCTCACTCTTCAACACGTCTTGCCGCATCGGCATTGGTGACTTTTGCGGAGAAATGTCATAATGGTGACCGGCATCTGGCCCTGCACTATTTTGCCTTGAACGGTGAGCCGGAGGTGGAGGAGGTGTATCGTTCTCCAGAGAAGATGGCAGAAATCTTTGGTCGGGAAACTCATGCGTTTCATGAAAGGACTCGTGCGAGCCACGTGGGTCTCGTTGGTCATAGGGAGACGCATGGGCCCTCTCGCTATGTCCTCGCTCATCGTGATACCGGGACGGTGTACCGTATGATTCTCTGACAGAGCGATGCCCATGACGATGAGCAGAATGCGGTGATGGTGTATACGGATCTCGTTCCGTCAGCGGCCTAGCGCCCTGGGGAGGCGTCTTGTTGTATTCGAGAGACTGAAGAGGCGAATGTGTGGGAATGTTTGATGGGTGAGAATGAGAATGAGAATGCGATGCGGATTTCGTCTGAGATCGAGGAGTATGGATCTGCTCTTGCGGCGGAAGGACTGCGGCATGCGACGAAGTGGACGACTCGGCGTTCAAAGGATCCGAGGGCAGAGGACGCCTCTTGACGGGTGTCCTCTGGTTCAGCGAACCGCTAGAGACCTGTTCCATGACGGCCTGATGCCTCTGCTTTGTCACCGGTCTCTCGGGTCGTGGTCTGCTGTCATAGAATGTGATTTCCATCCTGATCTCGCCCGCGTATTTTCCCCGACATGTCAGACCCTGCCACATATCGTTTTGGCCACCGCCAGGAACAATGATGCCTTTCAGATCGACCCAAGCCTCCCCAATCAAGTCGGTCTTTTTATCGTCGGTGAAGACAGACATCTTGAGTTGGTAGTAGTCTGGAGAGTCGTGCACCGTAAATCGAAGCTCTTGGTCCCTGTGTCTGGTCAGTATCTCGCTACCAAGTGACACACACTGCTATGCCAGCTTGCTTATCATGCCTAGACGCCCAAGAATTCCACTTACCATTTCGGCGTTTGGCCGCCTCGAACGTCCGTCGTCGTCTTCTTGGCCTCTTTACCCAACCTTGCAGCACAGTAAGGATCCTGTTTACCGATAGTCTTTCTGTTGGGCAGGTTCTTGGCCCTGTCGACTACGGCAACCAAAGTGCCAATCACCGGTCCATCCACTGTCATATCGGCAAAGATTCCCGCGGTATGCCCACCCTTAAGGGAAAACGGTTTTGTCTTGGCTGCCATGATTGCGTGGGAAGCTTGGAAAGTAACCAACACGCGAGAAATGCGATTCGCGTGTCACGCCCGGCGTCAAGCGTTTCGCGAACTATGAATTTCGACCGGCCGAGTGTGCAATGGCGATAGCAACCTCGTTTTCGATGTTTCCTTGATGCGACGCACGGAGGCCAAGGCCCATGGACCGTGGACGGGGTAAGGCAAGACAGCGAGCGCAAAAGTGACGACACTCGCGGACGTTGTTTCAGATCATAAAGAAATAAGACCAATAGTCCAACAATAGGCCCAAGGTGTGTCGTATCGAAAGCGACGAAGACAATGAGTCTCAACAGAGAACACAATGGAACGGGGAAATGATGAACGTAAGTAGACGAGGCGGGCGACAGCCTGTTTTGTCACGGTCGGAGTTGCGATTCGTCGTGGGGCTGCAGCCGCGGGAAGCTGTTGCATGAAGCTGGGTGTGAAGCCCGCGCTCGTTGACAATGATATGGCCAATGGGGCTCGATGGCGCCGCCGCCAAGGGTCCGGGCCCCGGGGTCAGGGGAGTGTCAGGGGACTCAGGGCCCAGGAGAGTGCCAGGGCAATGGACAGCTGGTGCGGTGGCTGGGGGAACGACGAATGCGGCGCTGCCGTTGCAACTTGCGCCGGTGGATCACTGTGACTGGATCGTCGAGCCCCTGTAAAGGCGCGGCCAGGCGCAAAAAAATAAGGTGGCTGGTGAGGCAGATGCCGCCTCGTGAGTGGCTCATCGGCTCCGGCTGCATCTTGCAAGCCTCGTTCATGGCAGAACACGACATTGCAGCATCATTCTTTATGCATTTTGCTGCCGGATATGGCTGGGGCCGGAGAGCCTAACACGCCGAATGTTGCCCAGTCTATGCCCGAGCTATAGATTTTGTTCCTTGGCGACTCGTTGTCGATGGTTCAACGCAATGGAAGCTTTCCTTTGTTCCTTCCATGTGCTCATCTTCTCCACCACTAACGCAGGTCCACCAGATGACGATGCAGCCTGCAGGGCAGCTTTAGCCTCGTAAGCTTCCCCTGGCCAACCGAATCTCGAGTGTGTACGGAGTATGTACTCCGTACATCAAGGTACTCCGTACATGTTCGATCGTGATGGATCGTGACGGATCGTGGTGGATCCTGTTGGATTGGGAATTTGGGGCACATCGTCAATGAGGCGAGGGATCCTTGAGCAAGGGAGGAATTTCAGCGTCGACCCGGGGTTGGCATGGCGAAAGGCCGAGAGGGCGGCGGATTCAGCGGAAGCTCTGGAAACAATTTTGCAACAAACGTTTCGCCCGTTGTTCTAGCCGACAATCAACGCAATTTGACCAGACTCGTTCATCTTTAATTCTTTATGCATACCTAATCATACAATTTTGCAAGCCCGCTACCAATCACAGTTCTCTCCCAGCAGTGACGCCAACTTCTCCAGATACTCCTTGTCCAGCTCATCGAATCCATTCTCGACGGTGCAGTCTACGTCAATGATGGCCACCACCTTCCTCTCGCCATCCTTTTCTACCAGAATAGGCACCACGATCTCGCTTTTGCTGTCACTGTCACACGCAATGTGGCCGGGGAACTTGTCCACGTCCGCAACTAATTGAGTTTGTTGCGATGCTGCGGCAGCTCCGCAGACGCCTCTGCCAAAGGCTATCGTTTGACAAGCAACTTTGCCTTGGAATGGACCCAGAATGAGCTGGGGTTTTGTGGAAGATGGGTCAAGGACGTAGAAACCTGCGTCGACATTGCTACCATTAGAAACTTGGACGATATGTCCCTGGCGTTAGAATATCTCGAGGGGTACGGAAGAATTTACCTGCCCAATTGACATCTTTGCTGGGAGACGGCAATGATTTGTATGCGTACCAGAGCAAAGAGGCGGCATTGGCCAAGTTACTGAGAAAAGCAAAGAATCACGGTTCAGAATAGTGCGTCTCTACGCGAGGACCTGATGTCGCGGACTGATTAGGAAGACGTGCTCACCAGACCTACGTTTCTGTCAATGACATGGTCCAGGTCTGTTTTGCAAGAAAGTTGTGTTTAACGTACCCAATTGCGCTGCTCTGTGCATAGTCCCGCGGCTTGCATCAGCACCTGCTCATACGCTTCTACCTTGGTGACGTCGTCGTCGAAGTTGGACGCATCGGCGTGGACCTACACATTTCGTCAGGACTAAGCGCATAAGAAGTACCCGATGAGACCTGAGGCTTCAAACAGCCATTACGCACCATGATTGCATGAGGCTGCCTTCAGTCAAGTTATGGTTGTACCAATTTTTTCAGAAAGAGGCTCAAGAGTCAAAAGTCATTTTATTCCCGTTGTCAGGACTCAGGAGGCGGCGGCGCGATGTTCGTGCTTTTTCGTCGGGGTGGATACATATCTGTTTCCAAATCTGGCAATTCGGGAATCGGGATGAGTCACCGACGTAAGATACCTACCTAGGTACGCCCGAGATCCGGTGAGATACCCGCACTTTGCGCAAACGCCCACAGGTTGTATATGAAGGAAAGCGGCTTCCCGATTACATTACAGAGTCTTTACGAAGTACGTAAACTTATTAGTAAAGCTGAACTAATTTGCGACGATTACTGTAAGATGAGGAAGTAAAGCGAAGCTTTATTAGTAAAGCTGAACTAATTTGCGACGATTACTGTAAGATGAGGAA
>SRQH01000644.1:0-15550 GCA_018360345.1 Claviceps sp. LM84 group G4
GCGAGCTAAGTACCTATCTGGAGCTAGCAGGGGGCTGCATGACACTAACCGTTTTCGGAAGGATGACAGGGTGAAATAAGAAGTTATAACAGGGTGAATTAAGGTCTCCCCAGACTCCAGACTATGTACATACCTTATACGGAGTACAAGGTACCTGTCCATGAGGTAGGTACCTAGGTACCAGGTATGTAGGTACATAGTCCTGGATTCCTGCCAAACTTCACCACGCCTCAAGGATTTGGCCACCTGCCTCAACGCTTTACTATTATCCATTCTGAATTCAAAGTCGCAAGTTGCAACTCATCGGTACAAATCTGCATGTCGAGGTACTGCTTTCGATGGATTGGATCTGCCGGGTTACACGTATCCTGCCATACAATCTTGTACGCGTAGACACTTCTCTGGGATTCTCAATGCCAAATTCAATCGTAGGCTCGTGAGTCGTAGCCAATTACGATTCACGAAGTATGTACATCATTTGAGACGCAATGCATCACGAAAACAAGGATTCATTGACAGTCCGACAAATCAATGGAAGTATACCTATTACTTATGCGCAATTCGCACATGTCAAGTTGTAGGTATGTCGGGACTTGATTCCGCTCAGATAGGTACTTATATGTACTAGTTATTAGTCTCCGTAGTAAATCGGTGAATAAGCGTTGAAACTTGAGGCAGTTAGCCAAATCCTTATTACCTTGAGGCGTACGACTACGGAGTACATATTCCCATACTCGTTCGTTGTCCACGGACCTGCCCTTCGGAATCTCCGGCTTACGAAGAAGACCCAACGGAGTATACTCCGTATGCACTTGTCGCAATTATAAAAAACACGCAACTTCCTCCCCAACCACACTCGGTACATAGTCGGATAGGAACCCGGCATCAAGTCATTTACATTATTTCCCGAACTCTAATTCGACTACGTTGCATTGCCACTGTCCACACAATTCCGACGAAGCAAACCAGATCAATTTTTTTCGACAATACGCAATAAACAATATGAAGTTCAGCATCGTCCTTGGCACCGTTGCCCTTTCGTACCAGGCTTATGCCAGCCCGGTGGAAGAGAGGGCACCTGAGTACTGTTGCATGCAATTGTAAGTTTATCATCATTGTTGGAATCGCAGGACAGAAACAGAAGATATGCCGTTTATTATTGGTGCACAAAAAGCCCACACAGGTGACAGCGTCGAGCGACGCCGGACGCCATAGTCATACCATAGGTAGCTCTTATTAGAATGATACCTACCTATGTAGCTGTTCACTCTTGATCTTCTTGTCCACCTTTCAAGCTAACGCGAGACATTCAAACAATCAAGTGATTCCAGGAGCTCTACTACCCCACAATACGCGTATATTCCATACAAAGGCAAAGGCACAACACGTGCATTCACCCCTTCACAGGGTTGCCAAATCGACGTTGCTCAAGGAGCCACGCGACCGAGCCAAGGCGGCTGCAAGGAGTGGACCGTGGTATACACTTGCCCCACTTTCTACACCGTTAATGGTGCAGCCCGGGAAGCGTCGTTGTGCAAGAAATAGGGAAACTTGAAATGACGAGGGCTCAGGGCTGAAAGGAGGCCATGCGTTTGCCATCAATGATCATAATTCATATATGCTTTGGACTGTGTACATATGTACATAGATCACCTGTGCACAAGTACAAATCCCAAAGACTCAAAGAGTATTCAATTTGTTTTTAATTTTTTTTTTTCACCTTTGTCATTTTCAAGACGCAATGGGCCAATGGCAATGCACAAGGCAGATTTCAACCCGTATATGGGAGGGAGTTAAGCCGCAAGTTGCATGAAAGCGCAAAGAAATCGAGTTGTGAAGGACTAGCCTCGGGCCCTCGTCTTTAGCACAAAAGACTGAGGGCACCTCGATAACGATTCAACGCATGTAATTAATTTCCGGTTGTTCTTGTCCTTATGAGCTGAGGAGGAGAACCTGAGAAAAACAAGTCCATCTTTGATCGTTCGTCCCTGGCCTCTCTATATGGCCCAAGTGGAAGCGAAATATCCTTGGACCTTTACCGCTCGGCGCTCCAGAAAAGAATCTTTCTTTCTCTTGTAATAAGTTGTCCTGACTCCGAAGTCCTATCTAACACGGTGCACCCAACGGTCTTTTCGCAACATTCGCTCCCGGACAAATCTGTACAAACTCGGACTCCAGCATAGAGTCTTGTCTCTGAGGTATAATGTATTTGCTTCCGTGCGTGAAGTAAAATCATGTTCCGGGCCAGAGAATTGCCACCTTCAGGCTTATAAGGTCCAAGGATATATTCTCTCATGCTGAGATACCCTAGATTCTAGAACTGTTCAACTGCTTGTTCCCCCCGAGTATAAAAGTCATCCAGCATTCTGTGTCAAGTAAAGTAGCTTCATAACGGTCATCATCTCATGTACCAATGACACCAATGCATAATCAATGCCCCTCCCGGGCCCCAGCCAGCCGAGGAAATTGGAATATGTATCCATCTCAACTTCAGTCTTCAACTCCATCGTCTACCACCCCAAACTCAAAACAGACAAATCCCAACATCATGACCCTAGCCAAGCACACACATATGCAAGATATACAGATGTATCCGCACCAAAACTAAAAAAAAAAAAAAAAAAACCTCACAGTCTCACATTACATCTCCCCCATATCCCTCAGGCCCTCACTCCCGCCCCAAACCAAAGTCCAACCCCACGACCCCCTTCCCCCCATCAAAACACGGCGCATGATCCTCCGCAAGCTGCTCCAAAAGACTAAGAAACGGATCCGTATCGTCACTCTGTCCCGTGGCCAACGCTGCGCTTCTCCCTCCGCTACCACTTCCACCCATGCTTTGCGCATCAGGGTACATGCCCCCCCGAGACAAGTCTGCTTTGTACTGCGGGGCCTCGTCTGGCCATTCGCCGAGGCTACTATACGTGTGTCTGGGCGGACAGCCAAACATGGCGCCGTGGTGTGCCTCGCTCATGTTGTTCATCGTAGTTGTGTTTGTGGGCGTGTATGCGAAGGAGGGGACGTAGTCCATGGGGGTGGTGCTTGCGCCAGATCCGGTTGCGGTGGCGGGTACAATTTCGCCCATGGGGAGCACGACGACGCGGTTTGGATCCATGTTGCCAGAGGGCATTGCAGGACTATAGCTCTGTAGGCTTGTGGGAGGGGCGTCAACGGCTATTGAGGTGTCAAAGTCGCGATGAAGACCGGGCAGGCCGATAGGGGAAGGTTGTGTATGCTGCGGTGGTGCCTCGCTCGGTTGCTGGTTTCGATGCTGGTACTGATACGGGTACTGATGCTGATGCTGGTCTTGATGCGGATACGGTTGCTGTTGTTGGTGGTGCTGATGTTGGTGCTGTTGTTGGTGCTGATGCTGATGCGGATGCGGATGCTGGTTCTGCTGCTGGTTTTGGTGCTGGTTTTGGTGCTTGTTTTGATGCTGGCCTTGATGCCGAGACGGATGCGAATGTCGATGTTGATGTTGTTGCTCTTGCTGATGCCAAGGCGTCTGCGTCTGCGTCTGCTGATTCTGATTCTGATTCTGATTCATACGATCCATCGAGTTAGACGACCACACCGAGTTAGGAGCCCCCTGAACATGCGTCAGTGCCTGCCCTACCGAAACCCCAGCCTGCTGCTCTGCTCCATGCAAACCCTCCACACCAGGCCGTATCTCATGATGCGAAGACGCCGTGCTCTTACGCTTGTGACCACACCGCGGCGTCGCGATAGGCTGCCTGGCAAAATTATCCCCAGCGCGTGGAGAGCCCGTATACCGTGTGGTAGCATTGTCGTCTCTAGCACTCGGAGAATCCGTATAACGAGCAGTAGTAGCTTCGGTCCTGATACTTGGTGAATCCGTACATCGGGCTGCAAGGTCGTCCCTCGGACACATTGGAGAATTCGTGTGGCGCGCGACAACACCACTTTCTCTCCCAAAGGGAGAATTCCTAAATCCAGCGCCAGCAGCCTTCTCTCCCGCACTCGGAGAATGCGCATACCGAACACATGTACTCTCATCCCCCACATCCGTCATGCATAGATACGCAGGATCAAAGCGATACGACCGTCCCCCCGAACCACCAATATTCAAGTATCGATCGAAGAAATCCTCGAGATGGAACCCCGGCGTGTGCCGCATCGAACCAGAGACCATTGCCTGCACAAGCTCCCCATGCGCAGTGTATATGCGCTGTACCATATCACTCTGGTGCTGAGAAGTCGTCCACATGCCATGCTCCTCCTTGAGGGCCTGCATTGCTTGCGCGAGGAATCTGGCCGAAGAGGCAAATACATTCACGTCTCCCGCATAGGCGATCGGAGTCGTGTAATACGCGCCGTGGATGTGCACCGTGGCCGATGTACATATGCAGTACCTCATCATGGCGGGCCACCCAACGGTACCTGCTTGTCTCGCCGCATCTACCAGCTCACCGATGGCGTTGGCATGAATAAAACAGAGGTCGATCGCTTTGATCTGCCAGGACTGGTGTTGGCCGTCGCCCGATAGCTGGGCGAGGTCAATGGGGAGTAAGGGGCGGTACATGAGACAGTGAATTAAGTGATAGATGAGCTTGCTGAGAAAGACGGTCGTTGATTCCTTCTGCAGAAAAAGAGAGTGCAAGTCTGCAACGGGCTTCGCGCCGGAGACCCAGACATCTAATTCTTGCTGTATTTGGGACAGTGTCGATGACGAATGCCAGGGGAAATGCGAATCCCCCTTGACGCCTCCCGCTGCCATGTATTGGTTCGCCCAGCCCAAGAGGCGCGTAATGTCGACGATCATGCCCATGCTGCCTTGGCATCTATTTGTGCTGCCTTGACGACTCTGCAGGTTAGAGCCCTTCTGGAATGGCTCGCCGTCTATGGGCAAAGAAGACGGCGATAAACACCATGACGGCAGGCGCAGAGCAATGCAAGCGTCACTGATGAGCGACGACCGTTTTGAACCGCATGACAGATAGCGATCCAACAGATAACACGTCCAAAACAATCGTCTTCGTACCTCTCTGTCCACCGGAGTGACTTTTGCCTCGGCACTAATTTCGCGATGAAGCTCGAGTGCCATGACCATGCCAATCGCCGAAGCTGACGACGTCCTTCAGAGTTAGAAATTGATCCATCACTAAGACACGAGGCGCGGTTTTCGGGGTAGCTTACCCATGAGCATGTAGGCCTTTTTGGCATGACACGATGCCGTGAATGCTATGACGAGCAATACCAGGGCCTGCAAGCTTTCAATGCGAGGCTCATCTGTATCCAGAGACTGCCTCGCACATGAGGCATAATCCTCGCTGAGTTTGGCAGCGCCCTTAGACCCATCGGGATGCGGCGTGTGCCTATGCGACATCATACATGGTCAATCGACATTCTTCTCGTTCTCCCTCGACAGTTCTTGGTAGGACAACGTCACAACTCTCAAGCTCACGCACGCACCTCGATGCGACAGCCCAGATTGCATTGGCCAGATAGTCTGGCAGCTGCTTCAGCCGTATCCTTTGTCTGGTGGTGGATTCGTCCAGGATATAGTACGGCCGCCCATGTAATCGTGTGAAATAGGTATGCAAGAAGGCATCAGTATCTGCTGGGAACGCTTGAAGGTTCCTTGAATCAGTAGTCAGCTCTCAACTCTGTGTCTAGTACCTAGATACGGCAAAACATTGGGAATTGGCATGTCGAACTTTAGGCGATCCGTAGCTTTTCGTGCTTCGTCATCGTCTTCACAAGGGAGCCTGCCAGACGTCTCAGTAGTAATCCTCTTCGAAGCGGGTTCAGCATCGTCGGTCGAGCGTTCCTTATCCCGACGGTCCTTGTCTGATACTTCAGTTTTGGCCAGATCTTGGTGTCCGTGTTTTCCGGCGAGTTTCGCCTCCAACCCATCTACACGTTTCAGCAATGCCTCCAGCACATCCGTTTTGGGCCCTCGCTTCTTGGGCACTGCATCTATAGCCACGCAATCCAATTAGCGCGACAGTCCATGTCATTCACACTGCTTGTTCGCCAATTCGTGTTCTAATTCGAGATGCTGATGCTTGTACATATGTAGGTGCCAAGGTGTAGGGAACAAACCGTAAACGCAGGGGCACTGGAAGATCAGACATGCTTCACATGAAGGTCGGACACGGTTACATTTGATCTGCTCGCGCACAGACAGTGAATTAGCCCCCCTTGCAAGTTGCCCTTGGACAGTTGTCCCTGTACAGTTCATGAATGAGTGATATGCAGAACCCACCTTTCGTTTGCGACATGACTTGCAGTTCATGGATTCCCGCGGCGCATTGCTTTGTCGCCTCGTGGGCAGGCGTTCAATGCTGACCTGCGGTCTTGATACGGTCATGGGAACAGCATCGCCGGCGGCTGGACCCCGGGGTAACGAAGGAGACGAACTCATGGCATCACACATGAGAGCTCGGGGGGGGTTAGCAGCAGTGCCGGTCCCCCATGTGCTGATCTGTCGCGGCTGATGGCTTTCCCCTCTTCTTCCCTCCTTCTGTTTTCTTGAAAGGGCAAAGCAAGCGATTGTCGTGGGACGACAGCCGCACTTTGCAAGCGGAAGACAAGGCCAACGGATACCTAGACAGCGACGAGCCACAGAGCCGCAGGGTTGGTGATTGGTGAAAGCCGGCGAATACCAGCAGCCTGTACCATGTCAGTAGCGAGGGCGTACGGCACGATACGAGGAGACGAAAATGCTCCGAGTGCGACGAGGCCTCGGTCACAGGACGCGACGAGATGCTTCAGCCTTTGAGTAGGTAGGTATGTATGTAGTCGACCTGACAACCCTTGGAACCCTTGGAACCCTTGTGACCCTTGTGAGGGCTCAAAAGTGCGACCCGGAGTACAAGCCGAAGCACAATGGCGGAACTTTTTATTTAGAGCTTAGCAATAGGTAGCCAAGCGCGCGCCAGAAATGAGGGGACCCGTCGCGGTCAAGAGGGGCTAGCATCGTCAGCTCCACAGAACACGCCAGACTCGCCAGACTCGCCAGAATCAAGAGGCCCAGAGCACCGAGAGCACCAGAGCGCAGAACGCCGTCGTCCGCCTTGAGGCTTGCCGATCGTCTTCGTCGTCGATGCTCAGTTTCCGAGTGTAGCGAGTCAGCGACAGTGCGATTGTACTTGGTCCGCCACGCATTGATCAGCTTGACGACGACGGGGTCACGCAAAAAAAGGCCACGATAAAGTCGCTCACGCTGGCTGCACGCGTTGTATGTCGGCAGATGACGGCCCGAAAGACACCCAACATCATGTTGTATGTATGTACATATACATAGAAATGGTTACATAGGTACATACCTATGTAGGTACCTAATATGTATACGCAGATGGGGCGATTGCCGCGCCTGAGTCGTGACTCATGCGTGGCCAACGGGGCAGGAGTCAGGACTCGAGCCATGCCTTTCCAATTCCATGCCTTTTGCCGCGTGGAAAGGAACGAAAGAAGGAAAGAACGTTGCTTTGCTGATGGACGGCTCCACTCGATGCCGAACAAAGGGAACAAAGGCCGCATCCGCTGTCCAATCAATGATCATGGGCCATGGCCGTTCATGTGACATGTGACATGTCCATCCGTATCCACCCAATCTGTATCTTGCATCACTGATCAGCCGTCCCTGGATGATCTGGATCTCGAAAATTTTACCGCACACACGCGTGCGGCGTGACGCAATTTGACCTCCTGTGTTGCTATGTATACATACGGAGTATAATAAGTCTAGGTATCTCATCGCCCATCGCATCGCTCACCAACTCGACTATCCCACTATATATTACTCGTGTTCAGAAATATCTTGCCTACATAACTTGCCACAGCGTTGTAGTGCATCCGGGAGTCGCATCGCGTAATGACCGAACCAGCCGAAATGTAGGAGCACATACCTAGGTACCTAGGTACCTCTACCTGTAGGTAGGTACATGGTATGTACATATTCCCACTCTCCAAACGGGCCACAACTTTGGAAACCTCGCTCTTCATACTCTGTATGTACATACATAGGTATGTACTTACTACTTAGGTATGTATGTACATAGTCAAACAGAAAGAGCCCCCAAATTTAAAATGCCGTGACGCGAAGCTGTGCCAGTGCGCGCCAAAAATAGGCAAAACTTCGTGAGTGTGTTTGCGTCACGTGATGTGTGCGCACGTGATCGGATTTTTTTCAGGATACCGACCAATGGGAAGAGGAGTAGGCAGGAAGGCTCCACACCATACCCTCATATGTGAACTGAAAACTCGAGCATAAAGAGGCAAACACGAAATGTGCGCCTCCGCTACGCGTCGCCGCACGATTTCTTCAGTTTTGCCTAATTATACATACTCCGTAAACCATATTCTGACTCGCGCGGCAGATGCCAGCTGGCAGCACCAAAATGCCAAGAGTCACAAAGACCAGGCCCCCCTAGGTGTCGTACGAGAGTACATACAGAAAAATAGGAACATATTTTTGAAAATATACGGAGTACTCCATGATCGTCAGATAGCTTTCCGCTACTATTGTCATCGCCATATTCATCGAAAATCGCCTTCGCCTCCTTGTGTCTAATTGTATGTATGTACATGGCATCTTCTCAGTCTCAGTACAGATGATCCCGACCACTCGCCATCCTCACAAAGCTATACGGCACATTCTGCCCCACCAATAGCCTCAAACTCTCAACAGTCGTAAACGCCGCCACATCAGCAGCTCCATACGACGCAAACCCGCTCTTCTCAGCCGTCTCGTGGGGATCAATCGTCGTCCGGGCTGCCACATCAGCCATATTCAAAAACACTTTATTGACGTTGGGCGCCCCCTGCCGACCTGTAGGCATAAACATACGCAGCATCATGCTCACCAAGTTTCCTTTCTCGGGACCGAGGGCAGAGACGATGACGAAGGGAGCCTGAATGCCTGCTGCGGACCTGGCGCGTTGCAGGCTCTCCATGTTGACAAATTGCTCAATGGGGGGAGAGTGACTAGCCAGAGTGTCGGGTGTGCGGAAACCGACCGTATAGATCTTGGCAATTTTCAATGCCTTGAGAGCGTAGAAGACGGGAGCGGCGTCGTCAGAGGCAGATGCGAGCACAACAGCTGAGCGGCCAAAATACGCCGACGGTGCCAGATCCCGAATGAGAGTGTGCATGATGCCTCTCCATCCAGCGTTGTCGAATATAAAGGCCGACTCGGACGACGGATCATCTTCTTGCAACAGAGGAAGTAGCTCCTCGTGTTGAGTCTGGGAAGAGGACGGCGTGGAAGACTGTATGGATGCTTTCGAAGAGTCGCCTCTCTGCACAATAGTGTCCACGATACCAATCGCTCGTGCGGCTTCTGTGAGTGTCGGGCCCTGGCCATTGTTCAGTTGTGCAAAATATCGGTTCTGCTTGCACAATGTCTCGATGGACACCCCGGGATCGAGATAAGCGCCGCCAAAGTCCGTTTGGTTGCACCATGCGTCTATGCTATAAAAGTCCTTTGGTTGTGTCTCTATAGTGCCAAATTTATGAGGAAGGCCTAATTCGTTAAAGCACTTCTTGTAGAAGGATGCTTGAGGAACGGCGCTCCTCGACAGAGATGCGCCGATGCCATAGATGCTCCTCATCGGCAATTGGCCCAACTGAGACAAGGATCGATGGATTTCGAAAGCGCTTAGTTGTCCTGGCGCGGCAATGATCGGTAGCAAAGGATGGGTGATTGGTGTGAAGAACTTGTTTTGAGTTCTTGAAAACTGGCCTGTTGCGCCCATATTCACAGCAGAAAGCGGCGGTGCGTTTGGGTATTGTGCCTTCATCCTGGAACGAAAATACTCCAGCTCGAAGTTTTCGTTGTGTTTTTTGATGATTGCAATCATCTTGACGATATCAGCATATGAACTGGATTGTTGAAATACATCTTGAGCACGCTGCGAATTCCACTTAAACGTCCCAGAGAAGTCATGGAACGCCGACATGATGCGGGAATTGCCTCTCCGTTGCCACAGGTCCCGTCGTATCTCTTCTGGAAGCCAGAGCTCCACATCGATGTATTCGATCCCCCACTGAATGGCCCTGTGTAGGTATTTATGATATAGCGCCGGATCATCCATTGGAAATCTACCGTTCTCGTTTGTACACCGTGTCGTGAATATGATGGGCAGTTCAGTACGCTCTCGCAAGAGCACAACTTGCTCCCCAACGTAGTCTAAGCTAGGGACTTGGGGGGACTCAGCATTATCAATATCAGAACGGGCATCGTGGAGGAGATCGACCCGGATCTCTATAGCATCACATCCAACCGTGAGAATGTCGAGATTGGGGAGCGCGGCACGAACATTGGGGAAAGTAGTCGAGATAAACAACGTTCGTGGTTTTGCCATGAGCTCTTCGTGGTGGCTAATTTGACCCAGAGTAAACGATAGGAAGCGGGCGAGATATCGCCTTAAGTATGGTGAATCGATGTACAAAAACTCATAGTCGCAGTGCGCCGACAGTTGGGCGTCGGGTGGCCTGCCCAGGGTGTTGCAGTGTGTGTTGACAGCAACCATCAGCTGTTTGTCGCGATCCTCGATGCTCGTCCTAGCCTTGTCAGCTGGGATCCCAACCACAAATCCATGCTCGTGGGATGTGATGTCTTTGAAAGACTCTTTGAACTTGAACGGTTTGCCAAGGACTTCTGCAACTACAGTGACGACTCGTTCATGCTCTGGGTTGTAGATGATGACCGCAATTCTTTTGTCACCTTCTTCCGGCGCCCCTCGTAGTGACCGACCATGCAACATGACGGACCTTTGAGTCGTCCTGACATGATCACGATTTCCGGGCGAGGATGACGACTTGAAGACATGCCTTGGACTTGTCACGGGGCTCGCTAGCAGATCTTCGACTGCAACCATAGTCGCTAGTTCTAATAACTGAGTGAGGTGTTAATTGTGCCTGGATTTCCTTGGGTTCGTCGAGGGTCAAAGTTCAAACAGAGAAAGAAAGGCCACTAGAGACAACAACGATCGCGATCGCTTATCGGGTGCCCCCAAATCATATTCTCCGGGACGCTAAGTTGCTGCAGTTGGTTGATCCAGATCGATACAAAAGGAGACGTCGGCTGTTTACCAATTTCAAGCTAGTGCACTGTTGCTTGGTCATTGGCCACGGCACAGGAAGCAGAACCTCGGAATAAACTCCGATGCCTGACGAGTTCAGAGTTGGCTGGTTCGACGCAGAGAATCCAAAGAAGGAGGCAGACAGGGTACGGGTCGGGTCACCGTCGACCGAAATCCGTTGCACAACGAGTCTTGTTCAGGTTGATCTTTGTGTTCGTTACGAGAGCGGGGGTGACGTCGAGGTAAGGCTGATAAGATCCAAGGGACACGAGCAAGAAGGTGAGCGATATGACGAGGCTATGCGAAAAACATGCTCGGTCGTGATCGATTGTTGCAGTGAGGCTTGACGAGCGGGATCCAATTCCAATGCTGCACAAGCAAGGTACCGCGTTCGCGTGGTGTTTCAAAAAGCACGGGGAGAATGCGCTTCTGAGACAAAATGCGCCAAGCTTGGAGACTTCAATGTTGGTTCCAAGTCGCGACGCGAAAAAGTGTTCACGATGAGACTCAGCCTTGTCATCAGACAACCCCAGCAATCCAATTGATGGTCGAAAGGCGTTCACAAGTCAGTCGGTTGAAAGCGAATGAGTGGTTGCTATCGAGGAACAGCATAAGCTGTAAACTTATGAGTACGGCAAAACGAGCACCCCGACAATGGCGTTTACAATGATCTGCGTTCGGGATTGGGGTAAAGTCACATCGCCGGATTGTTGCGGACTTGTTAATATTGGTTGGACTGGGCTAATGTAGCAGTTTAAAGGTGACGCATGCATGAAGGATGGGTGCCGTAACCGAGTCAGTGGACGATCATTGATCAATGATGAGTGTTCTAACTTCTGGTCGACTTAGGTATGAGGATTGAGGAGGTAGGTCTAAGATTATGTACCTGGTACGGAGTACCTCTTATTCGGGGACTCCACCAAAAACACTTAAGCAGAGCCTCAGCAGTGCAGCACTGATCAGTGATGAGCACTGGAGCAGCAGCTGGCTGGCAGCCTGATTGATCATCAGCAGATTCTTCCGCCAATAACGTGCTGGCTGCGACGCGCCCGTGACCGTGTGCACCTTCGCGATCTTCCATGCCGGCAGGCAAGGCAAGCTGCTGGTCAAATGCTCATTGTTTGTATGATTGCGAACCGCGGCCAAAGAGGCTTACCAAATTACCTATGTCCGCACTGCGTAGAGTGCCAAGCACCGGTTCCAAAGTCTCAATGCGACAGGCTGGCTAGTACGGAGTATGTACCGCACCGCCAGGAAGAAGCCGCCCGTCAATCTCAATGGCGGCATTTGGTGCATGTGGCTTGCTTGCGTCACCTGCACTTTGAGCAATGAGCAGGCAGGTACGACCACGTCAACAACTTACAAGTAAGGTACGATGTACGACGATCTCTTCGAGAAGGCATTTACGGAGTATGTACTCCGTATGTAGGTAGCCTATGGGACGACTTAAGCCGCGCACGTGCGCGCCATCTCGTCGGCTCCTTCCCAATCTGCAACGTGGAGTTGCTGTTCTTGCCAGCGGCACACCCAGGCACGCTTTAAACCATTCTTGGATAATCTCGTACAGTATGTGCAGGGCCAACAGAGCATGTGTGTACTCCGTATGTATCGAATAATTGCAATGACTACATATATGAAACTTCTCGCGCCGCTTTGCTACCCGCGGATCCCGGATACATACGTGACGTGGTTGAACATGAGTTGAACTGTGAACATTGAAGGCGTGTGCGTGCGTGTGGGCGGCCAAGGGCTGGTTCCGCCACTGCAGAGCCCGCGCCGCGACGCGTGTCGTCGTGTCGTCGCGACCAACCTCCAGCAACGTTTTTCTGTCCTTCATCTCGCCTCGTCATCCGCTGCCGTTGAACGCTCCCTCCACGCCTGCTTTCCGACAAAATCTTGACACTTTTACTATCATCACGCAGTTTCCCCCTCCTCTGCTCAGCGAGCGGCCCGATCTAGTCCTACATACCATGGCCGAGCAAGCTTCCGACACGCGACCTACCGTCGACGCGCCCGCGACCGCGACGCCCATCGTCACCGAAGGCACGCCGGCCGCTACTGAAGG
This sequence comes from Claviceps sp. LM84 group G4, assembly GCA_018360345.1. Taxonomy (NCBI): domain Eukaryota; kingdom Fungi; phylum Ascomycota; class Sordariomycetes; order Hypocreales; family Clavicipitaceae; genus Claviceps; species Claviceps sp. LM84 group G4. The sequence goes on from SRQH01000644.1 coordinate 13,117, forward strand.
CGCTGCGACGCCCATCTCGTGCGACGAAGATCCCAAGTCAATCAGGGTTTCTTTGGCTGATTTGAGCGCCAGAGGAACAGCCTTGTACGCACAAAGGCAATATGAAGATGCCGCAGAAGTCTTTTCCCAGGCCAGTGTGCTTCAAGCCGAATTGAACGGCGAGACGGCCCCTGAAAATGCCGAGATCCTCTTCCACTACGGTCGCAGTCTCTTCAAGGTGGGCCAGAGCAAGAGTGATGTGCTTGGTGGTCCGGCCGCGGCAGAGAAAAAGCCTTCGGCGCCTGCCAAGACCAAGGCTAAGGCTTCTGGGAAGACCGAGACCCAAACGTCGGTGAAAGCGAGCACGTCTGTCGCAGCTACTGATGCTGATCAGTCAGAGAATGTCTCTGAGAAAAAGGAGGGTGAATCGTCAGCAACAAAAGCGAGTGGACCTGAAGGGAAGAAAGCACTGTTCCATTTCGAAGGTGATGAAAACTTTGACGATTCATCTGATGAAGAGGTATGACTAATATCCATTCTGGGGAATTAGCCAAGATGAATGTTTTTTCTTGCCACTGTTTGGCTGACCTTGACTGATGTAGCAAGAAGAAGAACCTGAGGAAGAAGAGGAGGACGAAGATGATCTTGCCACTGCTTTCGAGATTCTCGACCTCGCACGTGTTTGCTATGAGAAGCAGTTGGAGCAGTTGAACAGCGAAACCGATTCCAGCAAAGGGAAAGAAGTGGCCAATGATAGTCTCGCAATTCGTCACATCAAAGAGCGCCTAGCCGATACCCATGATTGTTTATCGGAGATTTCGTTGGAAAGTGAAAGGTACGCACAATGTCGCTTCTGCTCTCCCAAGGGCGTTCCTTACAAAAGAGCATGTACAACCTGCATTGTGAAAGAAAAGACAAAGCACGATAGAAATTGATGTCTAACCTGTGGCCCCCGCGAAACAGATACCCCAATGCCATTGAAGATGGCCGCGTGTCCCTCAACTACAAGCTCCAACTATACCCAGAGGAATCAGAGATCATCGCGGAAGCACACTACAAGCTTTCACTGGCGATGGAGTTTGCTTCGGTCACCATGTCCGGCGATGACGGTAAGAACGCAAAGCGCGAGGAAATGGACCAAGGACTCCGCGACGAAGCCATCAAGGAGATGGAACTGGCCATTAAGAGCTTCAAGCTCAAGATGCAAAACAAGGAGGTGGAAGTGGCCACGATGGCCTCGCCCGAGGACAATGATATCACGCGCAAGGCCATCACCGAGATGAAGGAATTGATTGCTGATATGGAGCAACGAGTACGTATCTGTCGCTACAGAACCTCTCCCGTTCTTTGATGAAGTAAAAATGTCAATGTCTTGCTGACCGTCTCCGCCAACAACACAGCTGTTCGACCTCCGCCAAGATCCCGTAAACGCAGACGACCTCCTCGGGTCCGAGTCCCTCCCCCTGGGCAGCATACTCGGTGGCACGCTAGGGGAATCGGCCGCCGACACGCAAGCCCGTGTGGAAGAAGCCAAGAAGACGGCAACCGACTTGACCGGTCTCGTGCGCAAGAAGAAGCCCGCCGCGACAGAAGAGCCGTCCAAGTCCACTGCCGCGGCCACTGATGCCTCCGCCTCCACAGGCGAAAAGCGGAAGGCAGAGGAGGATGCCTCTGTGACAGCCGAGTCGCCCAAAAAGTCCAAAGTCGACGAATCATGATTGAGTAGCAGACGTGAAGAAATGGCGCTCTACAAGCAACAGGGCAAAAAGGCAGCAAAAAGGAGCGAAATGGCAGCTGTTCGTGTATGCAGGGAATTTGTACTCTTACAATTTTTGTATTTCTACTTCTGGAGTTGCGGCGCCACAGACTATGCATGGAGGACAATCTAGTCACGAGTCACCTGTATGATACCTCCCTCATGATGTACACCTCATCTAAAGAAAACAAACAGACGGACAATAACGCAGAAAAGAAACGTGTTTGCGTAGCTCACGGAAGATACCAAGACCTTAATATCCCGTGATGGTGGCATTATCATCACGGGCCATCTAAGACGTGAGCCTCCCTATTGAAGGAGCAGATTCCGTACGTGACTTGCTTGGCATGAACTCTGCATGTGTACAATACAAAGTTTCTCTCACTGCGTCACACATATAGTAGTCTTTGCAAACAAGAAAATATGACCATTCCGTGCGTGTATGTACAGTACACTACTCAAATGCAAGCGTATAAAATGCAAATAAGACCACACACCAAACGAGACATGAAAAAAAAACCCCCCCCCCCAAAAAAACCAGGCGGACAAGCACCGTGCCAATATAATAGCAAGACAAAAGTGAATCAAGTCTTCCTTTTGTATACAAGATTCTATGCGGGGGGGGGGGGGGGGGGGGGGGGGGGGGGGGGGGGGGGGGGGGGGGGGGGGGGGGGGGGGGGGGGGGGGGGGGGGGGGGGG